>JBBIGA010037716.1:0-13545 GCA_037576975.1 Alestes dentex
TCACGAAAGATTCATGATTCAAGATTCAAGATTCAACAGGGGTTTCCAAACACCCCCACCCCCTAAATGGACGAGACTTTGCATGCACGCAGCAACCCCGCCCCCACCCAAACCCCACCCCCACGTGTAGACCGATATCAAGCTTAAAGAGGGTAAGAAATAAGTTACCTGTACGGAGAATGCTGCAAAGCAGCAGGATGACCAACGGAAGGGACGTCGCTGACATCTGCAACAGATTTTTTTGCCCCCTTATTTATTCAAGTGTTGAGCGGGGCACAGGAGGCCAAGTAAACAACAGTTTCTGTTGTGTGAAATCATTCACCAACATTGTTAACCTGCATATCAATTAAGTTGAATGACTGAGTCTTTTTAATGTTTTGTCAAAGCATGTAATAAACTGGGCTAAGACATCAGATGAACTTTTGTTAACTGTAAAAAAAAGGGACTGTCTCATAGGTGATTTTGTTCCTGCACCTTCCGGCTCTTCCCTGGCCCTGAGTGGGACTTTCTGGCTTCATGCCGCACCTACGTGTCTTTCTAGCAATATTTAAATCTTGCTCCCCCCGTTTTGTAGTTCTTTGGTTGCTTTCTGTGGTTCCCAGTTTCAACTTCCAAGAAACACTATGCGTTTATCCCGCATGCAGTTTCAAATGTGACTCACTGAATTTCTGGACATTTGACGTGGCTTGACTAGATTTTCCATCATTCAGGGTGACATTTCCTGAACCTAGAGTGCGTGACAAGAAAGTCAGCCAGATGACATAAATTTTCCATTTTACATAAGCAGTAGTACAGTCTATTAGCTTTTTAGCTAATGCTATGTTCTGACCAGGTCATCCTACTGTATTGGTTCATGTTCTACTTGCTAAATAGCATAATACTGTTGTAAAATATATCATTATTGTTTTGCTAGATATAGTGTTTAAAAGGTTCATTAATTTTTTTGTGGTGTTCCTTTGGAACAACTGTAGAAATGCGAATAAATGCGTCTACAGTCTGACCACAATGATTTTGTTCATCACAAACCTGTCCTGCTCACATTGTTTGAAAAATTGCATTTGAGCTTCATATCCAAACTGTCAGAGGTGTGTCACAGGAACAAGGACTTCATGCAAATGGCATTAGAGAGATATGTAGATCTGTATGTAGCTGCCATAGCTGCACTGGTCAATAACCAAGTATCAAGCCTTTCAAACCTACAGAACAGGCTACGCCACGATGAAGCAGGCAGTGCAGAAAAACTTTAAAGCTATGGCTTTTAACAGGTTAAAAACAGTAGTTTGTTCAAACACTTGTCCAGTCAAGGGCAGAATGTATCACTCTTGACATGTTTGCTTAATTCAGAAAGGCAGGGCGGTTGAATTTGTAGCACAATGGTGTATTACACTGTGATGCAGATACACAGTCTGTGTCAAGCCATGTAACACAACAAAGTGTGTTAACACCATTTCTGTGTGCTGTTTGCACCAAAAAAAGAAATAAAATATTTAAAAAAAAAAAAAACTGTCTATAAAAGTTTCAGGATTATGCTCCATGGTAGGAGGTGAGCCACGCTGGTCGTGGATGGATGTCTACATTACTTTCCACTTTACTTTTGTTTTGCCCATTTATCTGCTTAATTCAGAAAAAGTGGTAATCACAGAGTCAAATATTTTCTATCTATTTAAATAGTCCAGTTCACTAACTAGAAGAGGCATTTGGAAATGTCTAGACAGTCTCCTTCAACTTTCTTTGCTTGAATGTACTTGTTATGCCCCTGTGACTGGGCTGCCTCTAAAATCCTGGAAATACTTAGTGTGAAGTACAGTAGTGAAGTAAACAAATTCTTTTAGAACAATAAACACGCTGCATGCAGGTTACCTTTATCTGATGCTATTTTAGCTTAAGACTGATGGTGACAATAATCAAATTTGAATACTCTCAGGACTCATTGACAAAGACAGCAAACAATGTAAAACCTGCACAGTTTAAACTTCTTTACTGTCAACTCTCCATGACTTTCTCAGGACTTCCTGAAATGTCATAACAATAATTCCCAGTTATACTCATCACACATGTTCAAGGCAGACACGCCTGATCTTATGTTTCAGTGCTTGGAATCATTTTACAACAATCATTTTGACGATCATCTTATGATCAGCAACGGCACCTGATCTTATCTTAGTGATTGAAGTCGTTTTCAGAACAACAATTTGCCAACTAATAACACTCCATCTCCATAACACGTGTTGTATGACTGAAGCATTTATTACACACAAGAGCCCAGCAAAACTGTTCCCCTAGGCAGCATGCATCCACGAAGCACACTTCTAAGCACATTCTGACAAAGATTTTTTATAAAATCATTGTTAAAGTCTGCAGTCAGAGCTCCTGTACACTTACCGTGCCGGCTTGTGTCTGAAAGGAAGTTGATGTGATGAGTAAACCCTCTTCTTCTTCTTTCTCTTTTGGCTTTACCCTTCAGGGGTCGCCACAGCGAATCATCTGTCTCCATTTAGTCCTAGATGATAGAAGAGCCTGAAAATATGTTAAAACAAAGCAGCATAAATCCTCACCAGACTTACTTGTGTACTTGGAAAAATGGCCCGGAGAACCCAGCAAATCCAGCATAGTCAGCAACCTAATTGTCCTGCTATCTTAGCTGAATCATAAAAAGCCACATACGGTTTTGGCCTCATAAAATTGCTACTGTGCCTCATAAAATTGCTACTTTCCCTCTGGCACTACAGATATTAAGGAGAGAAAGGGAACATGAATGAGAAAGGTTGAAAGAAGTAATGGACTACTGGACCACGCCATCCTGCTCCAACCCAGACTAAATGGGTGTTTACTAAGAGCAAAAAGTAGCCTCACAACCTGTAACAGTCTGAGCTAAACAACTTATCACACTGGAGGCAAAATGAAAACCACAGCACTTTCCTTAAGAACAGCAGCCAAGTTCAAAATCAGACAGTTTTCCTTCACCTTTGATGGGGTTAAGCCTATAAGAGCCTCTTTGTCACACACTGGCCATGAGAAAATGGTGTGACAAAGAGGCTATTGTCAGAAGCAAAACTTTAATTTCACATTAGCCTGTCTATTTGACACTGATCACAAAGACTTTCTCTTATTAGGTACAGCAGGAGCAGAAATGTCTGTCACACACTGTGAGTTTCCTACACAAAGGCTCTGCATATATGTGACTATATAAGACAAGGTGGAACAGCCGTCTAGTCCGGACCACTATTCATGCGCATCTACCAGGCAAACCAATGTTACTTCTGTAAAAAGCAAGCCCAGAATTTCCCAGCTTTGTACCTTGTCTTTGTCATTTGAAGATAGGGAAACTCCATCCTTTAGACTCCAGCCAGTTACTCTAAAATTAACTGGTAAAAATTAATAATTACCCACTTGAGTCCTACCTCTCTCTCGAGTGTGTTTTAACTCCGTCTTGGGAGGGTGGAGTGAATTTTTTGGCAGTTCAGTGGAATCGTGTTAATCTTTGTGGCCCTTGGTACCAACAACGAGTAGGAAGCAGTGCAACAATGTGACATGGCAAAGCAAATATGGCAAGATTTCATAGGACAGTCAGAAGCACCGTCAACATATTTTTAAACAAATGGAAAACCACACATGCTTAAAAGGCTTGGCCTCATCGTGAAATGGCACCCAGAGATGTGATCTTAACAAAGATGTGAGCTTGACAAAAAGCAAATGCAACCTTTAATAACAAAGGCTTATTATTACATTTAGTAGCAATAATTTGCTAATAAAGTGCTTGATTAGCAAATTCTTACACTGTTACATGTCTAACCATACGTTGAATATTACTTGAATATGAATCAACATTAAAAGGAAAACTCATTATAAATGAATAATTCAATATTAATAAGAACATTAAACTGAAATAACATTAACGTGAGCTTGCAGTTTGCCATGATCAATATAAAGGAAAGCATCAGCGTGTCATCACCTCTTAAAAACATTTTTTTTCCTGTAGAGTTGCCTTTTTAGAGCTCGGAGCTTTGGCTCCAACAGTGAGAATCTACTTCTAAAATGTTAGAAAAATTGTACAATTCTAAGATGTGTTTTCAAATAATAAGCCCCTGTGATTGTCGGTGTATTAGCGGAGTATCTTCTTCAGGGTAGCTGGCTGGATGTGAAAGATGATCCACACTCCCCCTGTGCCAGTCCAGAGAAAGGTTGCAAGCTCTCCACTTTAAAACCTGCAAATCCAGAAAAAGACTGTCTGCCACATACATTCAAGATTGAGAATCAAAATGGGAAGGAAATCCCAAAGCTGGCTTGAGAAGTGAACTGGATCTTTTATCTTGTGAAGTGAACTTTCCCTCACCAAACATTTCCCAAACAGCGCTGACTTATATAATAACTGGAAGCATCTGCGCACTTGAGGCTCACAGAAAGAATGACTTCCTCTTCGAAACTCAAGCTCCGCAGTTAAAAAGCATGGCCAGCCTCCGCAATGTTACCTTTTCTCCATTCTAAATGATTAAAAATTCCATGATATGGGAACTAACATTTCTGCAAAAGGTTTTTGATATAAAATATGCTATTCAGTCCACAGTACCATTGAAAAAAACACAAGAAGAATATGGGATGTGGGCCCATTAATGTTTGGGAAAAGCAGTACTGTTAAATAAGTATTGACCTTTTTGGTCATTAAAGGCCATGGAAAAAAAAGGCAAATGGCATGATGAACATGTCCACCATGCTACTCACTTGTTTCATCTCCATTGTGATATCTAGGGAAATAAATGTATATGCAATGAGGAATCTGCACACAGTGGATTTTTATTTTTTACTGTAAGCTTGAGCATGAGGTGTTTAACTCTCACCTATCCAGTGAGAAACAGGCATTAAGGGACCATCTACAGAAACGCCCTCCAGGAGCTCAGTCAAGCAGACGGTCTCATCAGGGTCATCAACGGACATCTCCTCAGGCTCATCAACACACAGCTCATTTTCAGCCCAGTCAGTCCCTGAGACACCTGAGGGCTCTGAAATGGTTTGAGTGAACTTCCTGTCCTGAGTGTAACATGCCCCAGCTGGAAAGTTTGAAAGATTCCTAAAACCTCACAGGGCCTTTCCCCTTTACAGCTGTATGTCACCCAAAGGGGGAAGCGAAGGGGGGGTGGGGGGAGGATTGCAAATGGAGACTCTCCATTGAAAAGAAAATGTAATCCATTAAAAACTCATTTTAGTAGGGTGTGTTTTATAACGGCGTTTATATCTGTTGGTCTGATTTTGTTTTAAGGCGTAATTCTTTACTTCTGAAGAAAAACTAAATCCATTTGTTATAATTCCATACTTTATTTTCAGTGCTGCGTGCGTGCAAAGTCTCGGTCCTTTTAGGGGGCGGGGGTGGGGGCAAACCCGGAGCGGATTTCCAGTGGTACTTCTGGTATTCTCCTACCGATTATGTGGAATGGATCCTTTCGCGAAAGATTCAAGATTCAGCAGCGCTGGGTGAACTAATTATTTCATGTTAAATGTGGGGGGGTTCCAAATGAGTAATTATGAAATGTGAAGGGGACACGTCCCCCTCTGATGGAATGGCGGTGACGCCCATGACACCCGTAATTGTTCTGCTTTATGTAAATGTGTGTGAACATTTTTGTACCTGATCTGCTGCCAGTTCCTTTCTTAGAAACATCCCACAGCTGATTGTCAGGGGTGTTTGAGGCCAGCTCTGTGGGTTTAGCCTGCAGTTGCCTGGCCCGCTCCAAGAGGGACTTTAATGGTGGAAGTTCATCCTCACTGTCGTCTGTTTCTGCATCGTTTTGGTCTCCAACACACAACTCTCTGTACTGCCCTCCTCCTGACCATGGGGGCAAAAAAGAGCATCTCATAGTACAAACATCGTTTTTTTTCTTCTTTTTTTTTTTTAAACCTCATTTAGAATTAAACAAGCTGTTTTGGTCGCTGTGCCATTGAGACTGGTATAAAAACATCATTGCACTAGTTATCCTATTTTGTCTCATTCAAATAGCAGTTCTGAATGCAGTCAAAATGTACACACAATGTAGGATATTGCCTTGCATTTACTGTGCTTGTTACTAAACAAAGAAAAAAAAACTCTTAGAGACACAGAACTGGCCCACACATCTCCAGGCACTTTTCCTCTGATGGCCAGCAGTTAGCAAGAGAAGTGATTCGGGTTAACTGTAATGAAAATCCAGCTTAAACAATGCACAGCACATAGAATAAAGGTTTAAATGAACTATTTTAAAGTTAAGCACCTTTATTTTATTTTATTTTATTTTTGCAATATTGCACATGGTAGACTAATGCACATAATAGCATTATTTCAGTATGATGTGCAATAGTCTACCATGTGCAATATTGTAAAATGCTATTATTAGGTGCTAAAATGTTATCTTATGTGCAATTGTTTTACCATGTGAAGACTCACTGTATCGCTTCATCGTGTACAATATCCTATTAGGTGCAATTGTCTTCCCATGTGAAATATCACTACTTATTTCAATATTACTTTATTACTGATTTATTATACAATATTACTGATTTCTACCATGTTCAATAATGCACTCCAAACTACCAACTGTGTCGTTAGAAATTCACTAAGTTACTTATCTGTAGTATTTATACTCTGCAATTTTTATTATAGCATAGTGTATATTCACATGGAGTTTTATTTTTTCTAAAGATGTTTATTTTTATTGGACTTATTTCATATCGTTGCTGTCTGTGTTTCTGTCTCTGTGCAGTCTTAACATAAGTCATTTCCTCTTTTGCTGTCTAACAACCCTAGAGTGCTGCCCTCTACTTCCAGTGTCCCTGAACATTTCTGCGTTTTCCTGCCTTAACATCCGTGATCCAGCTAATTAGCTAACTGTTATGTCCTTCATTATCTGCTGTAAGTGTGTTCAAGGACAATCAAAAATGAAAGCGTGCAGGACAGGGGTACTTGACCAGGAGGGTCATCTGGCCAGATTATAGGGAGGATTTTTTTAAAAACACAAGGGTTTAAAAAAAAAAAAAAAAAATAGACCTGATAAACAAGAATTGTTCAAAGGGAAAAGAAAATGAGACAATGAAAAAACACAAGGATTACAAGGAAAACTAAAACCAAAGAGAAAGAAGAGAACCAGATGAAGTGTAGAAATAAAGAAACAGAACAGAACACAAAAAATAGACGAATAGAATAACAAAGGGAAAGAGACAGAGAGTGAAAAAGAAATAAGTAAAGAAAGAAGAAAAGGAGGAAAGCATGTTCGCCCACACCCCACTCTGTGTGCTGATGTTGGCCGAGTGTGTGTGTGTGTGTGTGTGTGTGTGGGTAGGCACTGACCTACTTTAAGCTGCCGCTGCTGCTGCTCTTTGCCTGAGAGTCGTGTGTTTAGGTGTAAACGATGAACGCTGCTGATATGCGTCATTAGGTGCCGGGAGTGACGAGCAGAGAGAGTGTACAATCCCAGTTTTAACTCAGGTAGAACATCGGCCCTGATCTCCAATCTTCTCCCCTGGAGACACAGAAACTGGTGACTCACATCACCACTGGTCCAGAGTAATGGATCGCCTGTGCTTTAGTTACTGAATTACTAAGTTATATGATGTTTTAGTAGAATTCACAGCAGGAATACTACACCTGGAAGGTTATTCGATCTATGCTTGACCAGACCAGTTCATGTAAAAGCTGCTGTTCTCCACTGACCACCTGGAGACAAAGTAAAACCAGCAATGAACACAAATACCCTCTAAACTTAAATAATCTTTTTTTTTTTTTGTTTCCTGACTAAAGAACAGGACCAATATAAACACACCATAACAGTATTTTAAGACTATCAACATTCATGTTACATATGCTTTAAATGAGGCATTTAGAAAACAAATTCTTCAGTATTTATGAAGAGCATATATCAATAGTCATAAACAACATGACAATAAACAACATTATGCACTTTTACCAAGAGACCAGCATTAGGTGTATTTAGGCTATGTGGGACAGAACCTCTATTCAGGGCTGCAAGGGTGGACTAAAATGATCATTTTCATACATTTCATACATATTCATTTTTCTGTTTCTTCAGGGCCTGAGGAATGGTGATGTCTACTAGTCCTGTCTTTCAGGTTCCATTACTTTCATAGTGTTCACTTGCTATACACAGCAGGGGTCACTTTACTTCATACACGTGCAGTCCAGTCAGAGTTAGACCCATTAACACACTGGCTCCTTGTTGTTTCTTTTTCCCCTGTAAAAAGTAAGGGAGGAAAGAAGAGAGACAATGATAGGATAAAACAGAAATAGAAAATGATCTAATTAAGAAATCCTTGGACTTTGTATGGTAAATGCAGTCACTCAGCTTGTCCTGACCTTGCTCAAGCTGTAGAAGGTAACAGGCACATCACTGAGCCTGCAGGCTTCCTGGATGAAGAGCAGCACAGCATCCCTCTCACACACTCCCAGCAGTTCTCTGTGCAGGGCTGGAGTGTGCTGCTCCACGTAGTTGCTTCCACGCTTTGTCAAAATCTAAGAACCAAAGATGAATGCCAACAAAACAGCTCTGACCCTCTGACCCACAGATGCTCAATCAGATTCAGGGCTGCTACAGACTGAGCTGCTTTACAGGTGCCATTGTAATGACAATCAGTGTGATTCACTTCACTTGTCAGTGGTTTTAATGTTATGGCTAATCAGTATGTGTGTATATATATATATATTGATTATGCAGTTGCACTGAAAATGCTCTCATTGCTCATCAAAGTTTTGTTGATTTACATTATACACACGCAGAGCGTTCCTATGCCTTTTTGTATCTATACATATATATGTACAGTCATGGAAAAAAATTATAGGCCACTTTTCCCTTTTTCTGTTCACTGTTTGTACAGTTTGCAGCAGTGTGTGTGTGTGTGTGTGTAAAATGCACAGGTCGCTATTCTTTTATGAACTATTGCAGTGTGTGTGTGTGTGTGTGTAAAAAAATAAGAAATGCCTCCATATGTGTTGAGTGCAGTGGTGTGTGTAGAGCAGCTTTTCTATGGTCTGTATTCCAGCAGCTTCACTCCTGATTCAGTTTCTGATGGATGAAACAGAGTCACACACGCACACACTCTTCTCTTAACATCACTGTTTTAATTGTTGCAGTTGTAAACTAACGTAAGAGTGTTGTGTAGTTGAACATTTCCAAGGTATAATAAATTATTTATATGTATTATTTTGATTCAAGTGTGCTCAATAGTTTTATAAAACAATAGCGACATGCACATTTTACACAGACGCACTCCCGCAAACTGCAAAATCAATAACCAGATAAACAATAACTACACTTTAAACTGTCTGAACCTTTCACAATGAATGGACCAACTGAAATGGGCCAAAAGTGCAGAATGAAATCTTTTCAAATGAGTATACTCCCCCCCCCCCTTATACAGATTCTGCCTCAGAGATGGGCTTTTGTTGTGGATAACAAAACCTCTATGGATGTTAAAACCATGGATCCACAGACATATAAAATATAAATACACTGGGAGTCAAAAACTGCTCACATGCTGATGTCTCATAAATTGATGTTGAGCAACTTTCTGCTGTTTGATGCGTCACTGATTTTGAGTCATGTTTGAATAGTGTATTGTACGTGTGTAATCTGTTCAATATGTCATCAATTTACTACAAAACAGCCCACCCAAGGAGGAAAATAGTCATGTGGAAGGAAGTAAGGTCCCTCCCCCTCTTTCCAGTCTCCCAGATCGGCCTGTAAGGCATATGCGGTCAGCTGGAAATACAGGCCTTCCTGCCAGTGACACTGGGAGTTCAACACCCTGCCTTTCAGATCAGCGTAGTACAGATGGCGCGCCTTCTCCCCCCTGAGCTCGGGAGAGAAATCAGAGAGACGCGACTTATGGAATGAGAGGGTCACCTCTTTGCTAAATGTAGTTTAAACTCATGTGAAGCTGCAAAAAATGTCACTTACATAATTTGTCGACCGTTCACTACATAGTACTGTACCTTCAGATGCAGGATTATTCTGTCCTGTCAAAGTAAGTGTGTGCTTATTATTATAATAGGAAGAATTATTATGCTATGCACTGCAGAAAAAGTGTCTGAGAAGCTGTTAGTCTTTGGCATTACCTGTAATGTGTTGCGTTTCCATGCTTTCGGGAAGTATGTGCACAGTCTTTTTTGCAGGTCCAGGAACAGGCAAACAGTATCTGAGCCATTTTCTGTTAGTTTGAGCACATTCCACATGTTATTAATCCGTGTGAGGGCTTCCTCAGCAGAAACACCCAGACCCCCCTCCTCCACACACACACACACACACATACAAACACACACACACACACTTACCCATTTCTAAACTCAGACCAAAAAGTTGCAGTTCCTTAATGCCAAGTAGCTCAGACAGCCGGCCAATTACTTCCTGTCCTCTGCTTTTCAACTGTGGTGCGCACACACACACACACACACACACACACATTTTTACACCATGTCGGGATTTGGGATCAATCCTGTTTTTCCATTTTTGTAATTTTTACAATTTGTTTAGTTGCCCTCCCTGCTGTGTCAACATCTTGTGACAACCAGGCCAATAGAAATAACTTTTTTTTTGTCAGCAATACTGTCCATGGTAGCTGTAGAATGGTTCTATTTTTTTACTGATCCTCACCCACCACATTCCCAGAAAGTGACACAACACATCAAGAAGGAAAAAAAAAAAAGTAGAACATCAAGCAGAACAAAACCAAAGAGAACAAAAAGTGAATTGTGAGACTGAGAGCAGAATGGATGTGTACTCCAAGCTTGAATATGTATATTCTACTGTGGACAGTAGCCAAGCCTGACTCAGTAAAATATTTTGAATGATTATGATGTTGAAGTGTTCCATACACGGCCCTTGTCTGTGGTTGTGTATTTGGTGGACATGGCTTTCCATTCCAAATTGTGATGCTAATGGATGTCCAAGATTTCCAATATGATGAGAATAGATTTTAGCAATGATTAGGGATATGGAAAGAATGGTAACTGACATATTATTGAGATGAATTTTCGACACGCACACAAACACACGTTTTTACACCATGTCTGGATTTGGGATCAACATTTTAAAAATAGATTTTTTATATTTTTCAATTCAATTTGTCAAGTTGCCCTCTTTGCTGTGTCATCATGTGACAAACCGACCAATAGAAATGACTTAAAATAAAACCTTATTATATGTAATAAGCATTTTCTAAACGTATCAAAGAGAGGCTTTAAAAATAAACTCAGATAAGGCTTGAGGTGAGTCATTCTCTTAGTAAGAACAAAAGTGTTCAGACAAGGTTGGAAATGATATGATTAGATATGCCTTTATTGTTACTGTACTGAAACAGGATGCTATACATACAACGAAATTGTAGCATCCTGCTTCAGTACAATGACAAAGGCATATCTTACCTTATCTTATTTGCTCACAATAAGGAGCAAATAAGTTTATGGCAACAACTGCAGATATAAGCCCTCCTCTGTGTCTACACATGCATCCAGAGATCAGTACAATAACAGTTATGCATGCTTCAAAATGCCCTCACGTAAGAGCCTCTAGCTGTTTATCAAAAAACAAAGCTTTAAAATGTTAACACATGTTAACTCACCCCCACAGTAATGTCCAGGTGCTTCTTGTCAGGTAGAACAACACACACAACTCTCCGGTCAGACATTTCGGCCCTGGCGGGTACGTAGTGGATTCCTTTTGTCCGCAACATAGAGCTTTTGTCTCCTTATTTCTGCCTTTTAATAAGGTCTCTCCCTCCCAACATTTCTGACCCTCCTCTTCATCATCCTCCCTAAAATAACACTTGCTCACACGTAGATCACTTATCTTTGTAGGCGGGCCAGGATAGAGCCATGTGTCCTACGATACTGCTGCTTAGGCAAAGGTGGATATGCAAATTGTGACAATGCATGCTCCAGGTTTGACCATTTTTGAGGTTCTATGTTCTACTGTAGTACGCAGATTATTTTGGCCTAGAAAAATACAAATGTGACCTCTAAAAAGAAAAGGTGCAAAATATCCATCAGTACATCTTACCTGTAAACAATACACTTTATACAAAACATAAAAACAAACTGCCATCATTAAAATTATATTTAAAAAAATAGTCTGCAACCACACAAAATTGATATAAGCAGTGTCACCAAAGTCACATTATAGACAAAGTACACCTAAATTATAAGTTACTGTCAGTCTTCTCAGTTTCAAACCTTCCTATTTTCGTTTTTTTAACTGTACTGAAACTAAGCCCTTATGCTATACATTAAAAAAACACACAACTCAAGCATTCATAAGTAACAGATGAGCCATCGTGTGTTAATCTGTGGTTAATTTATTTTACAAACAAAAAAAAACAGTGCCCAAAAACAACACTTTACAGAAAAAAAAAAAAGTGAAGACAGCAAGTAACCAGAGCTGGTGAAGGTCCATGTTTCGAGAATGAGATTATTTCCTTTGATCCGTATTCAGAACAAAAACATGGAAAGAGGACAGGGAGGACACAGCTGTCTCTACACTTAAAAAGATTTCCTGAAGGATAACGGTTGTGAAGAACATTGAAGTTCCTGAATGGACTGTGTGAGCTGTTTCTGTCATAGAGAAAAGTGCCATCATTGAAAAGAGCACTGTATACGTTAACATATTCAGTAACTTGATAAATAACTCGAATACGCAGACCACTAACATCTCATAACTGAACTTTAAAAGATATTGCGGACAACAGACAATGTTATTATCACATAATAGTATTACGTCGTACCCATCACCCACACACAGCTGAGCGCTGAACTGAGGTTGGGGAAGCGGAAGATTGCATGTGTGCTTTTTCAGGAAACGTTTCACATTTATCTCTTCCCCACTGGCTAAAAAACACCATTTGGCAAGTCTTGCAACTACAGCTGTGCCAAAATAAAGGGAAAAAAAAAAAAAAAAGATTCTACAGACGTTCATTTGATTCAGAGTCACTTTACAGTCAACTTCAGAGCACGCATATGGACTAACACACCCCAGTGTTTTACTTATGTAGCATATAAGCACGTCTAAAGACTAAGAGCATTACTGTACACAAACATGCACTAGCTGCACTTCAACAATACATTCTTTTAAAACGGTCAGATCCAGAGCAGTCACTTCTCTCACGTCAGCGAGGAGTTCATCTGCTTTCAGCTCTTGCAAACCCAAAAGGATTAAAAAGATAATACTGTACAACCATCATCTATCACACCTCTACCCTACCACGCCCCTCCATTTCTGCTGAGACGTGCCCAGAATATTCCCCCCAAACACTTTCTTTCACTTTCTTTCACCTATCAGTGCCAGGAGCCACACGGAGTAAACAAATGAAAAAATAAATAGTAGTGCACTGTCCAAAAGGTGCCTATGTCTATTAGGTCATATCTCTTTAAACATCATAAAATTGGGAAAAATAAAATAAAGTAATTCACAGGACTTGTTCAACATTTTTATGTGCCAGCATCTAAATTCCATGATGTGATGTATATGTATATGTGTGTGTGTGTGTGTGTGTGTGTGTGTGTGTGTGTGTGTGTGT
>JBBIGA010037755.1:0-13544 GCA_037576975.1 Alestes dentex
TCAGCCTGTCCATCACCAAAGCAAACAAGAAGGGACTTAGAGCCGATCCTTGATGCAGTCCCACCTCCACCTTGAACAATAAGACAGTCTGACAGGCGGAAAATAGTATTTGTGCACCAACAAGGTGAATCAAAGCAAAACATGAAGAAATAAGGGTTGGCTCTAGACTGTTGTAGAACCCCTTATGTTTTCCAACATGCACCACCATTCCATCTTCTGTCTTAATGCCACTCCATAAAAAGAATGAACGATTGGTGATTGTGGATGGAGGAGAACATTTTAGGGCAGTGTGAATGGAAGAGAACATTTTGACAGCAGATCAGCCCTATATGTAGGTTTATGTTTATGCAGCAGAATGTTGGGCATGGTCATGTTTATGGACCATTTTACTTACAGTGGATTGTTTTTCCCATTATTCTCAATGGAGTCACCAATCCGGATCTCAGCACCGTCCAAGTAATCTGAACAGCAGTCTCCACGGTTTGTCAGAGCAACAGAGAATATAATATATTTGTGTGGAAGGCTCAGTCGCCACCAGGGGGAGCTCTCCTGTGCCGTCTGCGTGCAGGAGCCTTTCTTCAGGTCTGAGTTTCGATTCCCATCGATGGCATTTAGGGCGAGACCGAAGACCGTCAGGGTGTTGGAGCTCTGCAGGCTGGACTGAGTAGCTTTTCCTCTGATGGCAATGTTACTCAGGTCACTGTTGTCTGGGGAGGGACCACGGACGGCATGGGTCTTTAACTTTGGTAACTTTGAATCAAGTTGGAATTGTGTGCATTTAAAGAATAATATCCAAATGCAGTACTTAGGCTACCCAGCCCAGGTCTTTCTGGAGCTGGGGTCCAGCACATATGTGAACTTTCCCAAAGAATGGGCTGTGAAACCCAATACACTTACCATGCTGATGATAAGAAGCAGGGCTGAATTCCTCATCTGCAATAATCAGTTTTTGAGATTAAAATTATCCCAATCCTTTCTCTTTCTAGTTATATATCTCTCTCTCTCTCTCTCTTTCTCTTACCTGCAAAGACCTCCACCTCACACAGGGTGATTATTCTGTGCTCTCCTGGTAAGAAAATATTCACAAACCGTCCCTCAGTGGCCTTGAATCTGTATGTTTTTGTGTGTTCATGTCCTAGGGGTCCGATAACAGCAACCCTGAAGATACACATAATGCAGTGAAGTTTAGGTTGGAAAGTCACTAAACTTACCATCAAAGCATGAGAGCATTTATATTCAGACCCCAGACGCACATGTAGGAGCAGCTTCAACCAGGTAAAAGTCTCTTACAGCGTGTTGGCGTTGCCGTCTTTCTCCAGGCTGTTCCCGATGCGAATCTGGGCTCTGTTTATCCGGTCGCTACAACAGTCTCCACGGTTCGTAATGGTTACAGAGGTTATGTTATAGGCGACAGGCAGCTCCAGTCGCCA
Source organism: Alestes dentex (assembly GCA_037576975.1). Classification (NCBI taxonomy): domain Eukaryota; kingdom Metazoa; phylum Chordata; class Actinopteri; order Characiformes; family Alestidae; genus Alestes; species Alestes dentex. The sequence continues at coordinate 1,431 of JBBIGA010037755.1, forward strand.
CCAGGGATCCGTCTGAGAATCAGTGTGAGTGCATGAGCCTTTGTGGTAGTCTGTATTATTGTTTCCATCTATAGCTCTTCGAGCAATTCCGTCCCTGGCCGTGGATGACTGCACTGCTACAGGTGCGCGTGCAACGTTCACTGTTCAAGACAAAGAAACATACGAGACCGACAAAATAACAAACCAACAGCTTTCCTTAATAACAAAAAACCAAATGGGGCTCTTCCCCTGGCCCAGGGAACCACGCCGTACTGTGAACAGGTACATTTCAGTGGGAGTTTTCCGTGACGCTAACAAATATTAACACTGTGAGGAACACGAAGGTGAACCAGGACATCACTTACAAGTTAGCTATGGGGCGCCGTTTGTAAATTGTGAAGCTGTTTTTACAAACGGCGCCCCATAGTTAGCTAGGTTAGGTATTCATCACTATTTGAAAATGTATAAAATTAAAATAAGACTATAAAAATAGAAGACGTCAATATAAAAGGCGGTTCTGACATAAAAACTTTCCGCTGGTCCAACTCCATGGACACGGTTTTGGGATGACGACTGGCCATAAACTGTGGAGAGAGAAGTTCTGTACCACTGCAGTACGATTTAGGTACAGCATGCCTGTGCCATGCCAGGTTCCTGAATGCCTGTGGGAAAGTGCCCTTAGTTAAACATGAATTTATCATGTTTGTGTAGAACTTGATTAAGGTCCATTTCTTGATTGAAAAAAATGAATCAATTAAAATGCTCTTGAAACACAGGCTTAGTGACTACCTGCTATTTGAAAGTTGGCATAGATCATTATGAAGTCAGGGCCAGCAGTCTGTGCATTCTCCACAAGGGGACGCTATGTTGAAATAGTACTTATATACATATATGAATATTTACCTTTATAGTTATAAATATAAGACAGTATTGCATATTCATATTGTAGATTGTATATTATTGTGTATTATATTGTTTAGTATATTGTTCATTGTGTCGTTACATATTGTTGCTGTTTTATACTGTTGTTCTTGAGAGACATCATCGACCAGAATCAAATTCCTTGTATGTGCTCCCTCACATACTTGGCCATTAAACATGATTCTGATTCTGATTCTGATTCTATTAGCCATTAACAATTTTTCCATTCAAATGGTTCACAGATTTGAATGAGTTTTCTGAAAGGTCACTGAGAAAATATGGAAATTAATCAGTAGGGGCAGTGCATCTAATGTGGGCTTTACTGTATTGCCATCACCCACCAGACCTCTGGAGACACCACCAGAATGTTTGCATTTCCCTTTTTCAATAAACCAATGTATTCAGCCTATCCGTGTGTAAAAACCACTTTTGCCATATTTTTTCAAATTTCTGATTTTTCAGGTTTTTGTATGCACATTTTCAAAATATTCTCTAAAAGAAATGGGTGAAACACTATTTACGGAAAGGGAGTAAACCCACAATAGCAGGATCTCACAAATGTATCAATGTATGAAGCTACAGATTTCACAAATGTATGGTTGGATTTAATTAAACGTTTGCTTTTATAAATTGCTTAATCAATTATTTTATATTGCTTGATATTATATTATATTATATTGTATTATATTATATTGTATTATATTGTATTATATTATATAATTGATTATATTAAAAAGGACTGTGAAATGCACAATAATAATAATAATGATAATAATAATAATAAATACATACATTAATACATACATAAATAAATAAATGTTCCTACCCTGTAGTTAACTACCTGAATATATTAATATTCCATGCAAATTTAGTTGAAACAAAATTGTACTTGTTTTACACAATGCAAAGCCTTCAGCAAATTTATGACAACACAAAACAGCCAATCAAAATGCAGGTAATGCATCACAAGATAATGATGACTGACATCTGGCTTAACAGACAAATAATGTAGAAGAAAAGATGGTTTATAGGATGGTTTACTGGAATGTCCTTCTCCTGATTGTCCTTATGGGAGGTTCATGGATGAGGTCCTACCTTTGTAGGCAGTAACTCCCGGCACAGGCAGGAACAGAAGCAGCAAAAGCACATTCGGTGTCATTTCAGCGTCTGAAATACATTTTGGTATTTGTTTTTATATATAAATATATATATATAATGATTGGGGTTGTTAAAGCAATTTTCATTGTAGTTTCAATTTTTTTTCTATTTCAGTTTTATTTTTTTAATTAGTTTTCTCCAAATTTCTTTGTTTCTTCCAAATTTTACTTGAAAAGTAAATTAGAGTAAGAAAAAAAATTAATATGTAGTGCAAGACAAGTAGTGCAAGAAAAAAATAATATGTATTATCATTATGCAGCCAAAAAGGACATGCATTAATCAAATAATTATGATGGTTTCTTACACAGGGAATCCCAGATTTGAGGGTTTTAACCCAAATGATATGACATGGACTGCCCAGGCGAAAAAACGCCAAAATGAATTATACATTTCCTCAAAGCCAAGCAGTTACTTCTGTCACTACATGAAGTGCCCCATCATTCCCTGAGCCTATTTAAAATAAAGCCAATGCAACAAGATCAGTTAAATCATTAATATGAATGACAGGGCTCATGCAGTCGGAACGCTGACTAGAGAAACACAGATTCAACACTAAATTACTCAGTTCAGCATGTATTACAGTCAGACCAGAACAGATGCAAAGCCTCTTACCCGTCTCTGTCCACTAAGACTGAGTTTAGATCACTGCTCCCATGCATTTAGTCCTGGAGGCTCCGTTTGTTGTGTCAGAGCTGGGGGACTTTGGTCCATCTGTCAACATGATGTGAGGGACAAACAGCATAAAACAGAAGCAATTAGGTAAATGGTTTAAGTTTTCCAGACAAAGCCATACACTGATTATTTCTCGCTAAATGATTTAAAACTACAATGTCATTTTAGCGGAAGCATCAGTTGTTGATGTGAAATGGTTCATTGAACAGAAATGCACCCATTTCTTTACAGTGGAGGTGAGTGTCATGATGTGCAAATTGCAGATATAACCCTCTTATTTACTATTCAAGCCCACACACTAACTCACACGTTCGCTTTCATAAGTGATGTTGATGATAGTAAACTCGTGATAGAAAAATTCACAAAAGAAAAAACCTTAAGTACTAATTCGCTTTACAGTGCCCCTTATGTATTTTTCTACCAAAATAAATGATAAAATATACATGTTTTAGGCCACAACCTTCTTAAACCATCATATCTGTAACCAATTTATCTAATAACTTTCTGTGAGAAAGCTTTGAGAGGCATTAAAAATGCTTTAGATGTCTGGTTCCATTCACCACCACTGTAAACAACTGCAAAAACATGCTATCCCAACATGCCTTATCATTGTATGACTTTCTTCAAAATATAGTGAATTTAACGATTTATGAAGAGGTAAAAGCAGGTTATCTGTTGTGATAAACAGTGGTGCAAGTTATTGTTTATCTATCTGTTAATATTCACTAAGTTTTAGTTCAGCTGGAGTCTGACACTCAAACACCGTCTGTGTAAACAAATGGATAAGAGACCCCATAGAAGTGTTTTGCTTAAACTGATTGAGAAGAACTGATGGGAGTTTAACACAATTCTGTGTTATATCATGGATCTTGAACATCAGTCTGTCTGTCTGGTTTTATTTATTTATATTTTTACCAATATTCTCACCAGTCACATGCTATCTAGGAATCTATTTACATGTTGCTTCCAGTGCTGGGAGGATAAGGGCTAGCATGTGCTTCCTACAAGTAATGTTATATGTCACCACAGCTGCAAACCTGTCCTAGCCACTCAGGTCAAAAATAGGGAACCCAGTGGTCAGGAGTCCCACAGGACACAGGAGCCTTTGCCCTGCGTGGTTGGGGCGGTCAAGGAGTGGTTGGATCAGAGTTTGCCTTGTGTGTGTGTGTGTGTGTGTGTGTGTGTTGTGTGTGTGTGTGTGGTGGGGGCTGTGCTTTTATATTACTTAAAGTCAACATGTTTGAGGCAAGTGTTTGAGGACTTGAGGACTGATTAGCCTTGTAGCTTATATGTTAAAGAAGTAAACAGCAAGAATGTCTCACTTCTGTTCTCCAATGGCAAATCCATGAATGCTCTGCAAAAATTACAGCTGAAAACCTGAGCTGAGATCTTACATTTTATTGGAGTCTTATTTGGCAGTTTGAAGCAATTGTTGACAAATCAACACAGACATTGTGAATTCTGTAGCAAGCAAACTCATTTTGATGAAATTCCATCACTGCATTCTGTCATTGCAATGGACAAATGGATGCCCGAACACCTCCACCTCACACAGGCTCAGAGTTCCCTCTCCAGGCAGGAAAATGGTCACATAGCTGCCCTCCAGAAGGCTGCTACAGTTGAAATGTTCAGTTTGCCCAGCAGGGATGGATGACACAGCAGCACAGCTGGAGAAAGAGGAGGGAACATGGGCTATGTTAATATTATAAAGTTAAAGTGGCACAAAAAAATAGACCATTGGAACCAGAGGTTTAATTCGTGGTTTGCACTGGGGCCCATGAATAATATAATAAACACAAATGGGTTTTCTGTTAATTATGCCTTCATCAACAATGTGTACCATCTCTTGTGATGCCCTGACACCAGATTTTTTTCATGCAGCCCATCACTGTCTAGATTTGACCAGGGCCAATGCATGGGCCTTGCTATTTTCTCTCGTTTCCTATAATCTATGGTGGCCAGTTGCCTATTACTAGTAAATGTGTCTAGAATCAGTGGTTTAATATTTGTCGAATTAGGAGTGGAGTTGACTGGGAAAATTTGGTTGATGGGAGGGAGTGGGGTTGGGGTGATTGGTGTTGGGATGGCTATACATTGCCTTTACCAAGAAATGTTACATATTTCACATTTGATTTTAATGTGTCACATAGGTATACATTTGATTGTAATGTGTTACATCAGTACATATATGATTTTATTTATGTTTTATGTTTCTTTAAACGATTCAGCCTCCCAACTCCAAAACAGCGATGCAGAAATTTGAGGGACGGAGAGTTTAATTCTCTGTTAAAGGCCAAGAGTTCCTGGGACATTTTACTTACAGTGGATTATCTTTGCCATCGTTCTCTAAGGAATCACCAATCCGGATCTCAGCACCGTTCAAACGTTCTGAACAGCAGTCTCCACGGTTTGTCAGAGCCACAGAGCCGATTACGTATCTGTGAGGCAGGCTCAGCCTCCACCAGGGGGAGTTCTCCTGTTCCGTCTGTGTGCAGGAGCCCTTCTTAAGGTCCGAGTTTCGGTTATCATCGATGGCATTTTGGGCGAGACTGAAGCCAGGTGACATCTCAGAGCTGTGAAGGCTGGACTGGGTAGCTTGTCCTTTTAGAGCAATGTTATGCAGGCCTTTGTTATCTGTGGATGAATCATGGGACCAGTCGATCTTTAACATGGCTAGCTTAACATGGGTGGCTTTGAATGAAGTGGATGGATGATGCCTTTGATTGATGTTTCCCAATCCAGGGCTTGGGAACCAACTGGAAACCACATAGTACAACTGTACATGGTCTTCCCAGGTATTCTGTGTTCTTTAAGAAGTGTTAGGAAGGTGTGTCCAGAGTGTACCCAAGCACTAGGTAAGGAACCATCATCTTAGAATAAACTACACTCACCATAGAGATGAAATGATTCTGGTCCAAAGTCCTCATCTGTGAAATAAATGTAGTTTACTGAGAGTTGTCCGACTTGCATTCTTTAATTCTTCTGTCCTTTTCTTACCTTCTCTCTCTCTTACCTATATGTACCGCCACCTCACACAGAGTGAGGATTTTCTTCTCTCCTGGTAAGAAAACATTCACAAACCGTCCCTCAGTGGCTTTGAACCTGTAGGTTTTTGTGAGCTCGTGTCCTAGGGGTCCGATTACAGCAACGCTGTTGATGCAAAAAGAATAGAGAGAGTTAAGCCGAAACATCACAACTGCCTTCATATTCAGACCCCAGACGCACATGTAGGAGCAGCCTCAACACTCGAAAAGGTAAAAGTCTCTCACAGATTGTTTGCGTTGCCGTCTTTCTCCAGGCTGTTCCCGATGCGAATTTGGGCTCCGTTAATCCGGTCGCCACAGCAGTCTCCGCGGTTCGTGATGGTTACAGAGGTTATGTTGTAGGCGACAGGCAGCTCCAGTCGCCACCAGGGATTCGTCTCATAATGAGTGTGACTACAAGACTTTTTCAGGTAGTCTGTATTATTGTTTCCATCTATAGCGTTCTGAGCGTCTCCTAGATAATCGTACTTCGATGACTGTACTGCTTTGGGTCTGACTGTAAGGTTCCCTGTTCAAGACAATGAAACAATATGAGACCAAACCCCTCCTGAACACAGAATTAATTCAGCTATCCTGGCATATCTACCTCTGGAGACACCGACTCCTACCAGCACAGTCGGGAGCATAAGCAGTAAAAGCACTGGTTGGATCATTTTTCAGTGTCTGAAATGAGAACAGCACAGGTAAGTATCATGCATTTATATATTTATATATAATGAACATGAATAAGGCTTATTTAATGCAAGTACGGGCAAAAAGCAGTCAAAGCCAAACAATTTGACACAGAACGATGGTGTGGGTGAAACAAACCAAAAACATTCTCACCCTGGTAAACGGGCCCGTAAAAATAGATGTGGGGGTTAGGGGGATTTCTGCTCTTTATAGGAGCTCGCCATGCCTAATGGTCAGGTTAGTATATATGTCAGTGAAACTGAACCTCAGTGGCTGTTCATGCAGATGAAACTCCACAAGCCCAAATTCTCCGCTAATTTATGACAATATCCATTAGCCAAAAAGCTAAACAACACAAGCCAGCGATTCCCCACTGACCGGTCTTGAATATGTACAGGTGCAGGGGTTCTTACCCGTCTCTTTCCTGCAGAGATGTGGTTCAAGTTTTGGCTCCTTACAGTGATGTTGAAAGCTCTGTAGATTGAGCAGAGTCAATGGACTTTGATCTGCTGGTCAATACGATACAAAGGCCAATCAGAAACACGACCAGGTAAGTCTAGTTTCACGGGACCACCATCAGCTGCACTGTGTTTTTGTAATGCATATTTACAGGATTAAAACATTTTTAGTGGATCTGCCTGCCTATTTTTTGGTTGCCCACTCTGATTTTTCAGATTTTTTGAATTACCAATATAAACAAGATCCCTTTAATCCATTATGTTTCTTCTGTCAACTACTGCTCGGCCATTGCTGGTCCTCAGTCAGTCAGGCAGTGATTTAGTGAGAAATAATTAACGCATAAATGGTGAAATATTCAAATATGTCTGTCTTAAAGTTAACATAATTTTAATTAACCATCAGGCAATTACTGCATATTTAAAAACTGATGATTGCTCCGAAAAAAAAAGATTTAAACGAAACATCCATTTGGCTCCTTTGGCTATAAACAGTATATATAGGTTTTTTTCTGAGAACCTAACTGATAATTGTACGCAGAAATCCCCACAATAACGCAGAAACTGCAAAAATTATCCGCTTTTTCTTTTATGTGGCAATGTTTTTTTTAGCATTTAGTTTTCAATTATTCAGAAAATTATAATTTACTAATTTTGTAACATAAATAATAATCTATGAAGAGAGAACGGCAGCAACTTCCCATCACATGTTCCTTAAGCATACCAAGAAAAGCCAGCGCAAAACCCCACCAGAAGAAGTCCCGCCATAAGATACTGTGGTGATCTTAGTATTTAGGTTATTTGTTATAAAAGTTGAATTGTTATTGTTATGTTTTATTATCAGGGTTGAGATTGGGGTTGGACGGGGTAGGGGGGTTGAGAGGGGCATGTGCAGGAGCATGCACGACGTGAGTGTGGGTGTTGGTGATGAGCAAGTGAGAAGTGAGCTGGCTCATGGTTTAGGTTTAGGTTTTAACTGTTACAGAAAAAAAAATTAAAAAATAGAGGCCGTTGAGCCAGTCGATGTCCAGTGTCTGCTTTAACCGGCAGGTTACTACAATACGATTCCTCCTGAAGCGCCTGAATAAGATGCGTTAGATGAACAGTAAATTATTGAACTGTAAAAATTATTGGTGATCACCGTACATTTTATTTAATATTTATTACTAAAAAAACATTAAATTATTACTGTATTTATCCTGCTTATACCAATGAAAATGGCAGCGCATACCAAAGAAAACATGCTTACAGGAATTAATTGTGGGATATGGCAGTTCATTGTAAACTGTCCAGTGTATTAAGCTGATTTTAAAATGAAATTAAAGTGTTTCAGATTCAGTCATTTTTTCTAAGAACCGAATAATTAATTGTTGGCGAAAACTCCACAAGATTTGCGGACACCGCAGATATCCTCCACTTTTTTTTGCTTTTTTTCGTGGCAATATATAATTCTTCATGCATTTTAGTGCTAAATTATTGAGAAAATATAATTTACTAATTTTGTAAATTAAATATTGACATAAATTCAGCTACATTGCCATTTAAAATATATCTGTATAGATGTTTTTGTATTGTCCAGAGAGCACAAAGAAAGCACGTCTTAGGATGGTTAAATAGGGCTGTACTCAGAGGCATAGTGTTTCTCTTGTTTTTTGTTTTGTTCTTCTTAAACCCCAGTATTTTTGTTACTGTAAATTAAATTAAAAGAGGCTTTTGAGCCCAGTGGATGTCCAGTGTCTGCTTTAATCCGTGGGTTACTACAATACGACTCCTCCTGAAGGCCTGAGTAAGACCTGCGGATGAACAGTAAATTATTGAACTGTAAAAATGATTGGTGATTACCCGTATATTTTACTGTATTTTTATTACTAAAAAATTACGTTAATTTATTACTGTATTTACCCTGCTTATACCAAAGGAAAGGACAGCGCATAAGAAAGAAAACGCCTGTACATGAATTACAGTACAGTCTATACAGGGGTAACATCGCTTTTTATATTCTAGCACTGCAGGAGTTCAGTGTAAACTGTACAGTACGAATGCGGGTTTACCTTTACATTTTCGTTAAGGGTAATGTATTAAACTAAAATGAAATTAAAGTTTAAAATGAAATTGAATTTAATCATATAAAATAAAATTAAAGTGTTTTGGGAGCATTTTGGCGGCATATTTATGGCCTACACTATAAAAATAGTCATTTTAAAGTATTTTTTACCACAGCACAACAACGCGGTTTTTCACTATAAGCGGGTGCAGGTGGGAAATGATGTGGGTGTCATTTACAGCAGTATATTTTAATATACACTACTCACAAAAAGTTAGGGATAATCAGCTTTCGGGTGAAACGTCACGATGAACCTAAAATGCACTATAATCTTAACAAGTTAACTTAATGTGACCTTCCCTGAACGTTTGAATGCACATGTCCAACTGTTCAAAGTTTCAGTAATTTTTACACAACCTGCTATTTGCTGACAAGCAGCTAAACAGCAAAATTCACAACAAGTGTTTGATCCATGAATCGATGAATACATTTCCTGGTTCAATCAGAATTAGTATTTAAACAGTCCTCCTCATCATGCTGTACACATTTTGAGATCATGAGACCAAGACGACACCTAAGAATTGATCAACAGTACCTCGCCATTGCGAGGCTTCAAACAGGATGTTCTCAGACGGAAGTGGCCACTGAGCTTAGAGTGTCACAGAGTGTCATCAGCAGGTTGCAACAGAGATACAGAGACTGGAAGAGTCACAGAAAGGCATAGAAGTGGACGTCCTTTGGCCACATCCCACACTGATGACCGCTTCATTGTGAACAGTGCCAAGCGGAACCGGATGATGAATGCCACTCAACTCCAGGCACATTTAAGGGAGGTGAGAGGCACCCAAGTGTAATGTCAGACTATTCGAAACCATTTACATCAGTGTGGTCTGCCTGCTAGACGACCTGCAAGGATACCTAACCACACCACCAGGTACAGGGAGCATTTATGCTGGACGAGGGACCAGTGGGCCTCGGTGCTGTTCTCTGATGAAAGATGATTCACGCTGAGTAGAAATGATGGCCAACCAACGATGTTGGAGACGTCAAGGAGAGCGCTATGCATCAGCCTTTGGTGGTGGTGGTGTTACAGTGTGGGCAGGCGTGCTAATCAGTACAGAACTGCCCTACACTGTGAATGGTTCAGTGACAAGCCCATACTACCTGAATAACATCATTAATCCGGTCATTGTACCCCTGCATGAACAATACAGGCCTAATTTGATCTTCATGGACGACAATGCTCCAGCTCATCGAGGTCGCATCATTAGGGAACTGCTGCAGGAGACTGGGGCACCTCGAATGGAGTGGCCTGCACTTTCTCCAGACCTGAATCCCATAGAAAACCTATGGGATAAGCTGAGTCGCCATGTATAGGCTTAAAACTCTATACCCCAGATCCTCAGTGACCTGAGGGCTGCTCTTCAAGAAGACTGGGATGCCATGCCTCAGCAGCCAATAAGTCGACTTGTGAACAGCATGAGACGTCATTGTCAAGCTGTAATTGATGCTCAAGGGCACATGACATGTTATTGAGACACTGACATTTTTTGTTGTGGTATACTCACTACTGTTGTTGGCTTTTGTTTCAATAAATTGTTTGAGATTAGGAAATCACCACTGCATGCTTCTACTTAAATGCCCTACTGTCATGATATAATATCACTGTAGTGTGAACGTTTTAAGTTTTCCATAACTTTCACCCGAAAGCCAAATACCCCTAACTTTTTGTGAGTAGTGTATATGATACCCACATCCCTTTCCACTGACAAACATCTAATGTTAATGTATTTGCTTGCAGAAAGTCCCTAACTGCTCAGATCAATTGCTTTAAACTGTGTGCACAAGAGCCAATAACTGTTCCACAGTACTGTACATCACCAGAAGATAAACCAGAACCCTTACTCTGCTACAGCACAGCTGTAAGCTGTGAGAAACTGTTTAGCACAGGTGTAGTGATGGTTAAATGTTTTGCTTTGGCCAGACATCCCTGCATGACTTCATTTAACGTTTAACTTTGTTGAAGGAATCGAAGTGAGGACGGTCTTCGTAAACAGTGATGAACATTTGTGTTTGTCGAACTGGTAATATTCACTAGGTTGCGGGAAATGACCTGCATGGCTGACCTGCAGTGTTTTTTGAAGGACCTCAGAGAGTACAACAGGTACACAGACGGGGGAGGGTTTATGTTTGAACAAAACCATGGGAAACCAAACACTACAATTAACAAACTACAGCGATCAACGCAGACTGAAGCTTTTTTTTAATGGGGCATTATTTTGTCATAGTGTATATATATATATATATATGTGTGTGTGTGTGTGTATATATCTATGTATGTGTATATATGTATATACACTGTTCATGTGCAGTAATGGTCACAGCAAACAAAATATGACCTAATATGCTGAGGGGAAAAAATGTAAAATCCTTCATCAAAAGCAAAACTAAGTCTGTCTATAAGGTGCAGTTTAAGCCAAGACCACTGTTGGGGGGTCTGCAATGGTGGTGGGGGGTGGTGGGTGGGGTTGGGATGAGAGATGTAGTGTTTTCCCGGGGAGGCGCGCACTCGGCGGCCCGCGTGTTTCACAATCCCTGGGTGATAAGTGGGGGAAGGGGGGGCGACACGTCACCCCTAATATTATAGTTCCGGCGTCCAGCATACAAGGCATCTTAAAATAAACTCGGCAACAGAGATCATTCTATCAGGGAGTGACTTAGTGGGTCACAGTTTGGGTCTGAGCGCCTGGTCCTGTGGGGCGGGCCGCTGGTATCAGGCTGTTCTGGCTCGGACCGCCAGATTCAATCCTAAACGCTTTGAGCTGAGGTAATATTTTAGACCTGATGTTCTCCGATGATACAAAAATTCCTTGTTGGATTAAGTGCATATAACGACATTTCTATCAACATCTATCTCCGTTTTTAAACATAAACTTTCCACTCACTGGGCCGGGCAGCGCGTTCTCGTCTGCGTCCTTCCTTTTACAGAGCCACAGGACCAGGACGGGTTAAAATCACGTGGTGCAATTAATCAGTGTTCATTTTTTAATTTACGGCATTTATCAGACGCTTTTTAACGCATTTTTAACGCGTTACGGCATTTATCAGACGCTTTTATCCAAAGCGACTTCCATCCCCTAACTACAGGGGGCAGTCTCCCTGGAGCAAC
>JBBIGA010037832.1:0-13540 GCA_037576975.1 Alestes dentex
TAGCTTTCGTGGTGAGAAAGGGCCGGATTCTTCTGATGTTGTAGAGAAGATATCTGCATGTTCTGGAGATCTGGTCAGCCTGTGGCGAGAAAGACAGATCTTCATCAAGTGTAACACCAAGGTTTCTTACCTTAGTAGAAGGGAGAATAGTAGAGTTCCCAATAGATATGGTAAGATTGTGGCTTGGTGAAGGACTGCCTTTGATGAAGAGCAGCTCAGTCTTGCTGGGATTCAGCTTGAGGTGGTGGGCCGCCATCCAAGAGGAGATGTCGGCCAGACAGTCTGAGATACGGGTAGAGGCCTGGTTGTCACTGGAAGGAAAAGAGAGAATGAGTTGTGTATCATCAGCATAAAAGTGATGACACATCACTTAAGATACAATGGATTCTTTCCAAAGAGGGGTGGACCTGGCGTTACCTTCCAAAGTTCATTACTACTTTCATCCCATCTCACATTGTGGAACATCTATCATTTATCTTCTTTAGTTGCCAGCAATGCAAAAGCTAGGTATTTGGTAGGACACTGCAAGACAATTTATAACAAGCACTGTCTAGCAAACCTGTCAAACTCTGTATCAAAATATATTTCAAGGGCATATAGAGTAGCCTAGTGGATAGGGTGTTCACCCTGCAATCAGGAAGTTGTGGGTTTGTATTCCAAGACTACTAAGCACTTCTTACGTGAGCAAGGGACCGTCCCCACACTCTGCTCCCCCGGCGCCGCTTCACTGCTTCACCTGCTGAATGGGTTAAATGTGTTTAATGCAGAGGTTGAATTTCATGCTGTTCACACTGTGTGCTGTGGTGTGTTCACACATGACAGAATGCTCACTTTCACTTAATTTATAGATACATGTGGGATAGCACACAACTGCTTCCACCCTTGTGCAAATTTAACAAAGTAAATGTAACCAGTGTCCCTTATGTCCCCTGACAGCCACCATAGTTTGGTCCCACCCCTTCGTTAGCATGCTAGTGGTTAGTGGGCCATGTGATTAATTGCTCGAGGCTATAAAAACCGATGGACTCTAGGGCACGTGGGGTCCCTGGGTTGCTCTGGTAGACTGGGCGGGGACCTGTGTGGCACTGAGGGAAGGGCTGTGCTGCTGGTTTGTTCTTGCTAAAAACAAAAATGTTTGGCAACAGGTACTCTACTGTGTAGCCTACCAGTGTTCTGGGTATGTGGATTTACTACAGAAGAGGATGCTGAGAACTCACGTTGCCCTTTGGACAGAGGGAGATGCCAGGGGCCCCCACTATACGTGCTGGCTAAGCCTGAGACTGATAAAGAGGTGCCACTGCTGCTTTGCCAGTTGTATTTATTAGTATAGGGTAACTTCAGTCTTCTTGCCTTTGTGGGTTGTGTTTGGGGGTTTGTTTTTTCTGTATTTCTTCATTTGTTATTTTGTGTTTAAACCTTAGCCTACATCTGAGTCTCTTTGTTTAATATTTCTGTCTTGTGGTTACACTATGGTCTTGATCTTGGGAGGTGTTGGCTGCCCCCATTAGTCTAATGCTAGTGTGGTAACGAATTTGGCTATTTGTTTCCCCTTTTAGCCTCCTGCAGCTAGTTAACCTATCTGTTTGCTTTCATTTTATAGCTGTATAGGGTACCTCAGCTGGTCAGTGGGGCAGGTTTTGGCATCGGAGTCCTTTTCATGCACTTCACACAATATTTGTAGTGGTAATGAGCACCTCACCATTTGTTGTGATCACTTTTTGTTGTGCAGTATTTGTGTCTGTTTGTGTGTGAGGAAAGGCACTAGAACTGAGCGCACGTTTGGGATGTTGGCCTTACTCTCCCAGGACAGGTAACTTCCCTCCCTTCAGCTGCTCCATCTAGCCCTCTGTGGTTGCTGTATATTCAGTGTTGAACTGTAGTGGCAGCCTCTACCTCCCCTGAGTGACACTCTGAATTGTCTGTACTGTAATTAAATGTCATCATGTCCCCATATTGTCAATAACCCCTGAAGTGTATTCTCTTTTGTTTTGGTTTTAACTTGTTTGTTAATAAACATGCTCATTGCTTTTACTGGAACTTTGTGTCTGTAATTACTAACTTATCTGAGTGGGGAAGCCCTCTTGTTTTAAACCATGTGTTACAGGTAACCAAGTACATAGTATATCTTGTGGTGAAAGGCCACAGCTGGTGTTAGCCAAGATCCTTAAATTCGCCCTCCCTGGGCCACAAGTTCATTATAACTACTGGTCTCTCTTGGCAAATTTTTATTTTCTAGCATAAAATGTTTACTCTCATTTGTATTAAACATTTAATTACAGAATGTGCTAGGCTATCACAGGGTAGAACCAATGCATGTAACAACTGGGGTAAAAAGAAATCAGTCTATACTGACTGTACAGATTCTACTGATTCTTACCACTTACATAATATGGTTTTCCAATTAGAATCAACTTATTTTTCCCCCAAAGTTTACTGATTCACATTAGGTTCTACATATTCTTTCCCCAGTTACAGTCTGCTGAATCTTTCCCCAAGTATAGTTGCAATTGTTTTTCTCCAAGAAGGGTCTACTGATTCTTTCACCATTCAGAGTCTACTGGTATACCGATTCATTCAACAGGCAGAGTCAACTGATTCTTGAAAGTTTCAGTAGTTAGTCTACAGATTCTTTCCCCAAGTAGAGTCTTTTACGTTGGTTAAAGTAGCTGAGCTGCTGTGTTCTGAACCAGCTGGAAGGGTCTTACCATGCAAGCTGGAAGACCCACTAGGCAGAGATGGGGACTCGAGTCGCACTTAAGTCACACAAACAGACTCGTGACTTGACTTTAGACTTGCTCTCAATGACTTGAGACTTGACTCGGACTTGGGCGTTGTGACTCGTGAGTCATAAACTTGTAAACAATGTTCATTTCATGAAATTATTCATATCTCGCGCTGTTTCCAACGACTCCTCATTTGTTATAATCCGGAGTTATAAACCAAAAACCGATCATTTGACTTGGACTCGAGCACAAAGACTTGAGACTTCGAGGCGAGAGATAAAAGTGGTTTTTACCAGGAGTTGGGTGGCATACTGAGTCAGGTATGGCCTGGTATTCCAGATGTATAAGGCGAAGGAACATGACAGATAAAAGCAATGTGGTCAGAGAAATATAGCTGGTCATCCATCATGACACCCAGGTTTCTCACCACCTTGGAAGAGGTGAGGAGTGAAGAGATTATTTTTATGTAGATTTTTTTGATAGAAGGTTTGGCTCTGATAACCAGAAGTTCCATCTTGGCAAGACTCTAGCTGTAGGTGGTGATCCTTTATCCATTTGGATATGTCTGATAGACATGGCAAGATGTGTGCTGAGATGGTGTGGTCATCTGGCAGGAAGGACCTATTTTCCAATATCTCCACCTTCCCAAGTATTCTCCAATAGATATGAGGTCAGGTATCACTTAATATTCCTCCTCATGAATGGTCACACTCTGGTTTTTTCTATATCATGCCTAGTGCGCGTGAACCTCTCACGGATGATTGAAATCCTGTGCGTGAAAAGACTCCATGGTCCCTGTGTTTACATCGAGACCGAACCCCTTAGTGACTGGGTTTTCCCATCTTGAGTGGATTTAGATGCTTATTAATGTACAGATATTTTTGCCTTAAGTTTTGGGCATTCTAAAAAAGCATCCTCTGTGAATTGTCTAGACTTTTCTGGCCTCCCTCAAGAGGTCAAAGGGCACATGCGGTTCTCCATATGAAGACCCCACATACAGAGGCCCTTGTAGCTTCTAACTCTAAGTATATGCTGTTTAGACAATAATGGGATACCATATTGAGTATCCTTTTTTATCATTTAAATCTTCATCATGTTCAACTGTATCGAAGGCAAGTGATAGATCCAGAAGGATCCAGAAGGAGCAGCTGGTAGCCTAGTGGTTAGGGCACCTCTGAGGTACCCTGAGTGAGGTACCGTCCCCACACACTGCTCCCCGGGCCGACAGCCAGGCACCGGACAGCCCGTCTGGACTTTTCCAGAACGCACAGATTGCCAGTCTGCCCCTGCTCTCTGTGAGAGGGGTAAAAGACAGTGATGATGCACTTTTGACCCAAGTCGGTATAATGTGACATGGGTTGGCCCTGTGTGAAACAAGGAATTGGAAAAAGGAGGCAAAGACTTCTGCTGAAAGGTTTGTGTCTGATGGAGGTGGAGGAGGTGAGAGCATGGCATACGCTTTGAGTATCTGTGGTGCTGTTAACTTTGTTGCTGTACAATACAGCTTTGGCATCAGTGATGCTGGATGTGAAGGACAAGAGGAGTAACTTATCGTTTTTAAGGTTTTGGGGGTGGGATTTCAGCCACACATCCCAGATACGCCAAAACCAAGCAACAACCAGGCGACAGAAGGAGCGATAATAGTGAAATTATCACAGTGAAGTTAAAACAGAGTCTACTGATTCATTGACCTGTTAGAATAAACTGATTATTGATTCTATCACCAGATGGAATTTACTGATTCTTTCACCAGATAGAATCTACTGATTCTCTTACCAGATCAAATCCACAGATTCTTTTACAAAGCAAAGTCTATTGATTATTTCCTTAAGTAGAGACTACTAATTTGTTCCTATTAGTGTCTACTGATTTGTACCCCAAGTTGAGTTTACTGATTCTTGATGTATTCACCGGTTAGAGTCTACTGATTTTTTCACCATTTAGAGTTGACAGATTGTTTCCCCAAGTTGAGTTTTCAAATTATTTCCCTAAGTAGAGTCTACTGATTCTTGATTCTTTTACCAGTTAGTCTGTTGATTCTATCAACAGGTAGAGTCTCCTAACTTTTCATTGTTTCAGCAGTTGGAGTCTATTGATTCTTTCTGCAATCAGAGTTAGCTGATTTTTCCCCCGATTAGATTGGTTCTACTGATTCTACTGATTCTAACCCCAAGTACTTATTCTTTTACCTGTTAGGGTCTACTAATTTATTCAACTGTTAGAGTAAACATGTTCTTGATTCTATCACCAGACAGAATATACTGATTCTTGATTATTTCACCAGATAGAATCTACTGATTCTTCATCATTTTACCAGAGAAAGTTTACTGATTCTTTCACCTGACAGAATCTAGTGATTCTTTAACCAAACAGGGTCTCCTGATTCTTTCCTCATGTAGTATCTACTGATTATTGATCCATTCACAAGTTAGAGTCTACTGATCCTTTCACCAGCTAGAGTCGACTGATTCTTTCCCCAAGAACATTCTACTAATTATTTGAAATTATTTCTCTAAGTATGTCACATGCACCAGTCAGGTGACACGCATGAGTCACAGGAAATGAGTGCGTCACAAGGTATATAAATAGGAAATGGGTAGATCCTGGTCGCTCAGTCATTGAGTCCCTTCAACTTACCATGCCGATCCAACCCTGGCTTCACGCGAGTACTCACTTACCTTGTGTGCATGAATGTGAACACTGGTTCCGGTGGGAAGCATAACTCTTTTATAGAGCGTTTGCAGAATAACGTGGGTGATTCTACCAACCCTTTCGCTTCTGTCTGCGCTTGGGTTCATCCATCACGCTACACGGGCAAACTCCTGGTCAAGTATTTTCCTGTTACATCGTTAACGTGACAGAATGACTGAGCCAGTCGTAATGAACCCAGCAGACTGGTAATGATGCGCGCTGGTGACGCTGGTTAATCGACAGGGGGTTGAGATTGAGAGCCTGTGGAAGGAAGTGACGGACCTCCGACAACAGGTCGCACTCCTGCAGCAGTACAGCTCCTCTGTCGAGGTGCCGGCGCCCCAGCCGCCCGTCCCAACTCCTCCTTCAACCTCATCATCCTCTGCGCGTGTTCTACCTAAAATGTCACTACCTGAAAAATGGAATGGGATTGACGGGAAGTGCAAGGTGTTTCTAATCAATATGTATTTGCTTTTTTAAGTTCCAGACTACTACTGCTGCAGAAGCTTTACCAACCAACTCAAGGCTGCATTTCAACACCCTGACAGTGAGGTGGAGGTCACCTCACGTCTTTACCATCTGTGGCAGGGAGACTGTCCGGTGAGTAAATACGCCGCAGAGTTTTGTACCCTCGCCGTGCAGATGGCCTGGGGCGACTCCGCACTCCGGTAGGCTTATTATGAGGGCCTGGCTCCTCTAAAGGATCAATTCATCGGATGAGAGCTCCCTGACACTTTGGAGGGCATTATACAGCTGTGCATGCACATAGATCAGCGCATGAGCTCTCGTTCCAAGTCCACTCCTCGTACACTGCCGCCAGCGACTTCAACAGCTCCGTGACTGGTCACCATCAGCTCCCTGGATCCTCCACCTCCATCAGAGGCCCACTCAGGAGCCGGGGAACCCATGCAATTAGTGCACGCTTCCTTGAACCCAGCAGAGCGGGCACGATGCTACCGCGAAGGTCTGTGTGTCCACTGCGCCTCCCCGAACACCATCTGCCCACTCCGTCTGGGAAACGGTCAGACCACGTGAATAAGGGGAGGACCTCACCTGGATTCACCATCTCTGCCTCCTTGAAGCCAACCATTTCCCAGTTTACTGTTCAACCCCACATCCAGCTCAGCCACAGACAGGTCAGTGTCACCGCTTTTGTGGATTCAGGAGTGGCTGGCAACTTTATTGACCATTCTTTTGTTGCCCAGCTGGGTGTGAATGCTGAAGCCTTATCCCAACCGTTAAAAATCACAGCCGTAGATGGTCGGCCCCTCCATCACAGTCCCATTACTCACCAAACACCTCCTCTTCACTTAGTTATTGACCAACACCAGGAAAAAATTCCCTTTTTATCGCCCAGCTCACTTCACCTCCCATAAATCTTGGCTACCCCGGTTGTTGACGCACGACCCTCTTATTTCTTGGACTTAACAAAAAATCCTTCAGTGGGGCTCGACCTGGCAGGAGCTCTGTCTCCCGGCGGCGGCTATGACGTGCTCGGGGAGCCCTCTGTCCCTGATGTTGACACCAGTTCCATTCCTCCAACTTATCAAGTCCTGAGGGAGGTCTTCAGTAAGAGTAAGGCCATCCAACTTCCTCCTCACCGGCCACACAATCTGGTGATCAACCTCCAACCAGGAACTGTTCCTCCTCGCGGCCACTTGTACTCTCTTTCCAAGGACAAACAGAAGGCCTTGGAGGAATACGTGGCCGAGGGACTCAGACAGGGGACCATCCGTCCTTTGTCCTCCCCTGCGGCCGCGGGGCTTTTCTTTGTTAAAAAGAAAGATGGGGGGCTGCGCCCCTGCATCAACTATCGGGGGCTTAACAAAATCACGGTGAAGAATCATCAACCACTCCCGCTGACCAACACCGCCCTGGATGCCCTCTCTGGTGCTTCCATATTCACCAAGTTGGATTTAAGGAGCGCGTACAATCTTGTTCGCATCAGGGAGGGTGATTAGTGGAAGACAGCCTTCATCACTCCCACCAGTCAGTATGAAATGTTGGCAATGCCTTTTGGCTTGTGCAACAGTCGGGCAGCATTTCAGCAGTTTATTAATGATGTCCTTCGTGACATGCTGGGACGCTGGGTCTTCACTTACCTCACTGACATCTTAATCTATTCGAAGATTGAAGACGAACATACCCAGCATGTCCAGACAGTGTTAAAGAGGTTGCTGGCCCCCCGACTGTTCTGTAAGTTGGAAAAATGCGCTTTCCACCAGCATTCCACCACATTTCTTGGATTTGTTATATCCCCTCAGGGTGTGGCAATGGATCCCCAGAAGCTGGATGCTGTGCGAACTGGCCATTACCCACCTCGCTTAAACAGCTCCAACATTTTCTGGAGTTTGCAAAGTTCTATCGACGTTTCATCCGGGGCTTCAGTTCAGTCGCAGCACTTCTCACTGCCCTCATCAGACCCACCAGGACGTCATTTCACCTCACTCCCAAAGCCATCCATGCGTTCAACCACTTATGTGAGTTATTCACTTCTGCACCCATTCTTCTTCACCCGGACTCTGCCAAGCAATTCATTGTGGAGTTGGACACCTCTGATGTGGGCGTAGGAGCCATTCTCTCCCAACAAGGTCAAGACCAGAAACTGCATCCTTGCGGTTTCTTCTCCAGAAAGTTGAATCCCACTCAACAGCGATACAGGGTAGGGGACCGCGAGCTGTCAGCCAGCAAGTGGGCTCTGGAGGAATGGCATCACTGGCTTCAGGGCGGCAGTGACCAGTTCATTGTCTGGACCAATCGCCAATATTTAACAGGCATCCAGCAGGCGAAACAACTGAACCCTTGGCAGGCGCGGTGGGCCCTGTTTTTCGAACAGTTCACATCGCGCTGGATTTTGTCACCGAACTGCCGGAGTCTAATGGGAAAAATACCATCCTGACCATCGTGGACAGATTCTTCAAGGGTGTGCTCCCCACAGCTAAGACCACCATGAAATTAACCTTAGAGCGCATAGTCCGTTTGCATGGGTTCCCCAAGGAGATCGCCTCGGACAGAGGGCCCAAGTTCTGCCAATTCAACCCTGGATTCACGTGAGTACTCACCTTTTGTGCATGAATGTGAACGCTGGTTCTGGTGGGAATCATAACTCCTTTGTAGAGCATTTGCAGAATAACGTGTGTGATTCTACCAACCCTCTCACTTCTGTCCGCGCTTGTGTTCATCCATCACGCTACACGGGCAAACTCCTGGTCAGGTACGTTCCTGTTCACATCCTCAACGTGTAAAGTCTCCTGATTTGTTCCCATTAGGGTCTACTGATTCATTCCCTGAGTAGAGTTACTGATTCTTTCCCCAAGTAGAGTCTAATGACTTTTTTAACCACTTAGAGTCTTTTGGTTCTTCCCCATTAGAGTGTGGTGGGCTGGTGCTCCACTCAGTCCCTGTCTTGTGCCCATTTACCCCGGTATCAGCTCTGGGTACTTGCGACCCTAGTGAGGATTAAGTGGTTACAGAAAATGTGAGAGAGAGTGATTCTTTCCCTCTTAGATAATGCTGTTTTCCCAATTACAGTCTATTTTTATTCTTTCACCAGTTAGATGTTACCGATTCTTTAAACGGGTAGCGTCTACTCATTATTTCACCAGTTAGAAGCTACCGATTCTTTAATTCAATAAGAGTCCACTGATTGTTTCACCATTAAATAATGCTATTTTTCCAATTATAGTGCATAGATTCATTGCCTAAGTGGAGTCTACTGATTCATTCAACAAGTGGAGTCTACTGATTCTTTAACTAGTTACAGTTTACCGCTTCATTATCCAGTTGGAGTCTACCCTTTCCAACTTTGGCACTGAGGGTGAATGTTCTCTAAGAAGGCCCCCAATCAAGACACATGAAATCCCAGAGACATTAACTGGCTGACTGATGCCTGTGTGGACTCTAACTAGTAATTAAATTGTACATTGTGCTCCCTTTAGCTGGACTTAACTCTCAATCACAGTGTCTTTTAAGTAACTCTCACTTGATTAATGTTTTGATTAAACAATAATGGCTTTAAGACGCTTACAGAAACCCTAGGTACTGAAGGTTTGATTTTTCAACAAATTGATCTCATCTTCTCTAATATTTCCAAATATAAAATTTGAATATTACTGTAGTAATCACTCTAAATCTAAAATATGGATTTAAATAACAAATACATTGTAGGTGTCACTTTGACTGAGAAGCAAAGTGGAAGGCTTGGTGCAGGATATGTCTGATTCTAGGAATGAGCAATATGATGGTATATTGTCGATATTGTGAGTATTTTTACTTTTCTTGCACTGTGTTGTGAGGTGTAAGTCGAGGGTAAAGTACGTTTTCACCATTGACTATCCAGTGGGAGCTCAAAATGTGAGAAGCAAGTAAGTGAGCATGTCCAAAATCGTGAGTAGATTCTTTGAAGTTTTTGTGTCTTTGACTGTTTGTTTCTCTTTTGATGACAAGTTTTTGGCCGTTCCATTTGAAGAGGAAACGGCAGCTGTCTGCTCTGCAAATTACACTGACCATCTGGCATCCTCCATCACTTGAAATGAATGTTTTGCTTTACGCCCTGACATTATATTTACTATAATTATATCTGAAATGATTTCATTGGTGCATGCAAGTCTAAAAGCACAAGGCTCCTCCATTCATACCGCACACAAATGTTCTGTAAAAGCAAAAAAGCGATCACGTCTTTGCAATAGAGATGTCTGGAGTGCACGCTTATGAATGTTTTATCTGAACATCTATTTGTTAACGCCCGTATAAGGCTCTGTAATATACAAATGAATGTAGGCTACAGTTAGTGGGTTCAGAATTTTTCTGCTTTATATACTCCATTTTATAATAGCTGTATTTTATTTTCCCCTGTTGTATCTTTCAAAATCTGTATAAAACTTTAATATGTTGTACTAAAACTGATTTTGTGACATTTTCGGTTGTAGATAGAGTATGCTATTTCATCCAGCAAGCTACAGCCGGAACCAGCAACAAAGAGTGTTGTTTTTTTTGCTGAAAGTGGCAGATAGTTATGAAACGTTGCCTGCTTTAAGTATACCCGGCCACATTATTAACTACAATAAGAGTCTTTGTAGTCCAGCAGCTTCTGCGGCTAGGCTAACAGATGAACAGCTAAGGACTACATCCCCCAGACCTCCCCTGGCTTGTGACGCGTTTCCGCGTGTCCCAGCTGAGGAGGGGGGGGGGGGGAGTTATTTCTGGAGCCCCCCGGCCCAGCAGGTGTATTCGGAGAGACTCTCTCTGCAGCGGCGGAGCGGGGTCGGAGCGGCTGGGACTGCAGACCTGCCATGCAGTAGTGGCATAAAGACCTTCAGGTGAGAACTGATCTGTTTCACATTGCGGCGCACGGTGACACTCTAATTTTTATTTATCTGGGTGTAATATAGTAAATTGGTTGGGGCGCATGAGCGTGCTGCAGCCGAGCGGTGTGTAGTTGAGCTGCGATTTTTTTTATCCCATTGATAGCTGATAAATCCAATGAGTAGAATGTGGTCATTTATATTTACTTGTCCGTCTATGAAATACCGAGGATGTTTAATTCAGCTTGTCAGCTGATCCGCCGCGGCTGGGTATTCTGATTATTTGCATTTGTCTGTTGAGGGCAACTTCGAGTGGCACGCCATCACGCATTGAAGATATTCTCTAGATAAAGTAAAAAACAAAAATAAAATAAAAGTGTGAGTGTCGCGTGAATACTGTCAAGCAGCCTCCTTTGCCAGCTATGTCTAATTCTATGGAGTAAAACTTTGCATCGTATGCAATTCATTTCTGAAACGGCAGAATCATTTGACTGGAGTGGATCACCTGCTTGAGTCGCAGCCGTCTGTAAGCCTTTAATCCGGCCTCCCGTAGAGCTGGGCTCTCCTGGGGGAGACCCACTGACAACCCACCGATAACAGGCGTCATATTAGCTGCACAATGACTGGAAATCTTTAGCACGTTTTCCAGTAAATCGCTGTGTGTGTCTCAGACCGGTTCAGATAGGCAGCGCTGCTGCAGCTTTGGAGACGAGACGGAACGCACCGGCGTCAGGCTGAAATCATCTGTTTCTGTTAAGAGTGCATTTACTGATCTATAATACAGGAGTTTTCTCCCCTAAGGGAGAAAAAGAGAAGTATGCAGTGGTAGAGCAGTGTTGCCCACACTCCACTTTAGTCCCACATACTTACCCCGGGACTTTAATGACATTGCATTCTAATCCATAGACTTTAATATGGAGTCCGTCCGTCGCCCCTTTGCAGCTTTAACACCTTCCTTTCTTCCACAAGATTTGGGAGTTTCTGTGGGAATTTGTCCCCATTCATTCTGTTGAGCATTTATGAGGTCAGACACTGATGTTGGACGAGAAGGCCTGATAATCTCCGTTCCAGTTCGTCCCAAAGGTGCTGGATGGGGTTGAGGTCAGGGCTCTGTGTGGACCAGTCAAGTTCTTCCACACTGAACTCCTCCAGCCACATCTTTAGGGAGCTCTCTTTGTGCACTGGGACACAGTCATGCTGGAATAGAAAAGGTTCTTCCCCAAACTGTCCACAAAGTTGGAAGCATGGCGTTGTAGAAAATGTCTTGGTCTGTTGAAGCATTAAGATTGTCCTTCACTGGAAGTAAGGGGCCTAGCCCAAACCCTGAAAAACAGGTGTGTCCCAATACATTTGTCCATATTATATATTATATTAAAGTTATATTAAATAAAATTAAACATTCTGTGCATAACACATGTATACAAAAAGGGGTAGACATACCTTTTTTATATATTTTCATGTAGTTTCTTAAAGCTTAAATCTTTTTTCCCTGCCATTTAACTTTATCTTTCTCTGTTGATTTCTCTGATGGGAGCGTGTAAATATGTACACCTTAAATAGTCAATTGTAGCTCCGATGGTTAGAGCTCTTGCGGTATCTTGGTGTTAAAAGGTTTCAGAGGTCTTTGTCACGAAAGCAATGACTACATTTTTGGCTTGGCTAGAGCACTACCCATGATGGGATTTTTCAGGCACTTTTATGAGTAAAAGTAAATAGTTTTCATGACTCTGTCCTGCTTGTGGTTTGAAATGCCGCATGCAGCCACATAGATTTTGAGTTTGCATGTGTGTTTGTATATTCAGTTCCCTAGAGATAATGGAGATAGCCTATCAAGCAGGGTTAGACATGGTTGAGTGCCAACTAAAAGGGAATTATCAGTCGTTTTTCAACAGTCCCCTGTTGATTTTAGATTTTTTTCATGAAAATCCTCTGGACTTCCATGTTGGGACCCCTGCTTGGGAAATGTATTATAATGTCATTTAATCTCTTCTTGTGTATCACAAAAGGGAGTCAGGGAAAGTGTTCTGTACCTTACATTATGGATGTATTTTCTTTCACTCTGTTTTTTGCGCTCTCACGAGAATGAGAATTAGCCAGTACATCCAGTACATATAGTTTAAGTAACAATGTGGGTGGCCTAGTGGTTATGGTGTTTACCCTGTGATCAGAAAGTTGTGGGTTTGAATTCCAAGACTGCTAGTGACACCTCTGAGGTATCCTTGAGTACGGTATATAAGAATATAAAAGTTGTAGCACTGGGGCTCAGGCTGCCTACAGTTCTGTGTTTTTGGTGTTAATTTTATTCTTTGGCATATTTGTATGAGTGAAAGTATTAGAGAGGGTCTATGGTGTTTTCACTTGATAGTGTTGAGTGGAGAATGAAATGTTATAGTAAATGTTCCACCTAGTGGTGCACAGTGAAATAGCCAACACCCAGAAGAGGAGATGCAGTTATTTTTTGTATGAATGTATGCATTTGTTTATTCAGAGAAATAATTTTGAGCTGTGGTGCGGCACTTTACACTTTTACACTTAAAATACCGACCAGAAGTACTTAAAACAAGTAACTGAAAATCCATATGCACTGTATTTACAGTATTATTTGCAACATCAGTTCAGCAACAACCTCTTTCAGTGAAGCCAGTTGCTCACTCATGTGCTTCATAAATGCAACATATCTGGAGAACTGTGTTTAATACACATAGATCGGTCATGTGGGGGTTGTTACTAGGGCTGAAACGATTATTCGAGTAACTCGAATAATTCGATTACAAAAAATATTCGAGGCAAATTCTTTGCTTCGAGGCTTCGTTTAATTTATGT
>JBBIGA010037862.1:0-13539 GCA_037576975.1 Alestes dentex
ATCTGAGCTGAATAAAGATCAGAGCAGTGAGAGAAAAGAAATTTCATTTTAAGATCTTAAACTGGGATCGGACTGAGATCAGAGGAAGCTCTCTCTCAGGAGCTGAATTCAAGAAGTGCGAGAAAATGGTCAGAATCTCAGGTTGATGTTCAGTTCTGTTCAGGAGAAACAGGACAGAGATCTTATTCTAAACTTTCCTTTACTCTGGGATGAGACACTGTGAAATATCAGAGCACCAGTAAAGTTCAGAGGTTGAGGAAGCAGATTAGATTCATTTCCATATTAAGATAATGCCATTTCCAGAAACTCTACATAATGTTTGTAAAGTTGTTAAGAGTGGGTTTGGTCTGGAATTGTTCATTGTACGGAATCTGATTTCTTTACAGTGGAGGTGAATGGAACCAGACGTCTCCAACACAAATATAGTGGTGGTGAATGGAACCAGACGTCTCCAACACAAATATAGTGGAGGTGAATGGAACCAGACGTCTCCAACACAAATATAGTGGAGGTGGATGGAACCAGACGTCTCCAACACAAATATAGTGGAGGTGAATGGAACCAGACGTCTCCAGCCGTTTTATTCTCTATCCCCCCAGTGAAGCTCCACCTGTCTCTGAGTGTTTATATGAATGTTGATGATGTAAAATAGTCAATCGGAACTAAATCACTTCTCTTTGGGGACTATTTTACCTCAACGACGCCTTCCACTGTTGAAAAATAATTAAAGGACAAAATTTTAAATATCAGAACTATCATGAAACAACATCCAACAGTGTATTCTTAACTGTGACTCCCCTTTAATCTTTCCTTACACATAGTGCTGTGACTAATGACAATAAAATGAACCTTACATTTATAATTATAGTCATTTATAATTACAGACCAGCTAAAATGTGTAATATTTTATTTTTTATTACAATATTTTTACTTTTTGATTTACTACACTCTATAAAAGCCCTTGTATGTCCCAATCTGCACGCAAACAAACTAAATATTGCGTAAACAATAGCATGCGACCATTAGGAATACATTCAGTAATGTAGTTCAGTAACAGCACAGGAAATCCACCAGTCTCTATAACTCCTCCCCCTGTCACTCAACCATCGGACTCTACAACTCCTCTCCCTGTCACATATCCAACAGACTCTATAACTCCTCCCCCTGTCACACATATACACATCTCTTATGTGCAATTGTTTTTTTCTGCAGATTTTTATTTAGATATAATCTAGACTTTATTTTTGTTGTTCTTGTCTGTGTCTCTGTGTCTTTGCAGTCACTACATAAGCAATTTCCTTCAGGATCAATAATGTTTTCTGATTCTGATTGTGATTCTGATGTAAGAGTGCTGCAAGAAGGTAGAAAGATCATCAGGAGAGGAGGTTCTCTCTGAACATATGAGTCCTTTTGAGAGAGAGAGATTCTGCTGCTCTGGCCTTTGGCAGATCATTCCTCCAGTGGGGAACCGGAATGAGACCAATCTGGACTGGGAACCAGAATGAGACCAGTCTGCACTGGGTTTACCTTGTGTGTAGGGATGTCAGAGCCAGACGATGTTCTTGGAGGAGTGGAGGGAGTGAGTAAGAACATGAGAATGAATGATGGGATTAAGGTCGCTGGGTGTGGACCTAGATGTCACTCTGTAGGTGAAAGTTAGAGACTGAACTTAATTCAGACCTCCATGGGTAGCCAGTGTAGGTCAGTCAGCAGTGTGGTGACATGGAACCTTCTGGCTTGGTTGATGACCAGCTGAGCTGCTGCGTAATTATGGGAAAGACTCCCCATCCACTCAATCAGATATGGTGTTTACATTTACATTTCCAGCATCTCAGAATTTGAAATTTGTCCAGCCCATTCCTTCTAGACATAACAGAGCTCAGTGGTGAGTTAACCCAGAAGGATCTGATGTCTGACAATATCAAAAGCTGCAGAAAAATCTACAAACACTGGACAGTTTAGCTGTTTTGGCTGTGTGAAGCTTCTCAGGGAAGTTCAGGTATTGCACAAGAATGGGAAATAATCAAGTAAGAAATCACAGTAAAACAATGATATGCTATATAATGTGCAAAACCTCTAAACAACAGATTGGTCTTTTCCGTGTATGACAGTGCCATGTCCTGCAGAACCTGTTTTCCATATGGAACCCATAAGGTAGTAATTACTGATGAAAGTAGTTACTGATGACAGATCTACAAAAGACATGCAGGATTTGCAGATTCTCAAGCACCTGGTCACTGAGCAATGGGTCTGTTTTGGTTTATTTATTTATAGTGAGAATCCTGGAGAAAATGGGACGAGGCCACGCCTAGAGAAGAGATAAAAAAGGCTCCCCGATGGCAGACAACGGGACAGAGGAGACAGAACTGGAGGAGAGCAGACAGGTAAACGCTGGAGTTCTCTTAAAATTGGTATAGACACACCCAAACTTACCAGGGCAGGCCAAGATAGACCAGGGCAGGCCAAGATAGACCGGGACAGGCCAAGATAGACCAGGGCAGGCCAAGATAGACCGGGACAGGCCAAGATAGACCAGGGCAGGCCAAGATAGACTGCGGCAGGCTAAGACAGGTCAAGACAGGTCAAGATAGACCGGGGCTGTGTAGGCCAGCGTAGATCAGGACAGGCCTGGGCAGACTAAGGAGGCTCTCTCTCAACTTCACATGCTGGAAAATAACTGTATGTATGGAGTATTTATGAAATGCACTTGTAAATCTATAAAAATATTCCTGTTTTATGTAACAGTGTGACTGCACTGTTTAGGCGTACTCCCATTTCGCTCAGGGCCTACAGAATATGCAGTTTCTTGCAGAGTCATGCGTGTCACAAGAGTTTCTCTGTGAATGCAATGGGATAATTATGTGAGATATAAGACTATATCATCTGTGGTTGTGATGCAAACTAATACTGAGGGACCGTGTTCCTGCTACTCTTCAGGATCGGCCTGTTAGGCCTGTTATATTTAGGGGTGTCATCCTGTGACGGATGCCGCACATGGGTGATGTTTTTTAATATAACTAAGTATCATTAATCAGAACTGTGGTGGTGGCCTAGTGGGTAGGATACATGCCTTTGGACCAAGAGGTCTTCTTGTTGGTTGTCTTGTTTGTTTCCCCTGTGGTTTGTTTAGTGGCCTGGGGCCTGTTTCAGAAAGCAGGT
This sequence comes from Alestes dentex, assembly GCA_037576975.1. Lineage (NCBI taxonomy): Eukaryota > Metazoa > Chordata > Actinopteri > Characiformes > Alestidae > Alestes > Alestes dentex. The sequence goes on from JBBIGA010037862.1 coordinate 3,160, forward strand.
TTAGTGAAAACTCAAGAGTTATTTGCCTCTGAGTTGAAGGAAACCCGGAGTTTCCAGTTTCAGAGAGCCAGTTCAGGCAAACTGAACTGTGGCAACAAACTCTGTGAAGCTAACCTGCTCGCTCACAGGTTTCATTTTAGTAACCTGGAGTTTCTACACTTTAACACAACCTTCCTCGACGAACCCACTGACAACCCAGACTGCGGCTGGATGTTTTATCGTTAACCGATAATTTTCTGTTAGAACGTTTCCGTTTTTCTTCACAATCCATCATTTATCTCAACAATGTTCTCAGCCCCCATGTCTCTCGCATAGCACATCGTGGACACGATCTTAGCTCTGAACAAGTTCCTTGTATCACAGTTCGTTTCTTTGCGAGCGGAAGTTTTCTTTATTATATTGTTGATGCTGAACACATTTCCAAGGCAACCCGTCTGTCGCTGTCAGACATGTGACCATTGCACTCAAATGCTTACTGTACACGTTTGTGGTGTTTCCTAGTCACAGACCCAGCAGCATAATTACAGCTATCACTCTAAGAAATCATGTATTTAGTATGATGCGTTATGATTTGAAGCATTAATCAGTTCATGTGATAAGAGACAATACAGTTGCGACACTTTTTGCATTACCACAAAAAATGACTAATTTTCGATTTTAAATGTTACATTTCTTTAACCTGCCTGTCTTCTTTAAAAGAATCAGTTAAATCGATAACGTTCCTCTTTTGCAATTGTTCTCAGTCTACCCAGTAAATTTCAGGATTTCTAGGTGTGATTGGCTGCAAAGATGGAACCCATCAAGGCTCAGTCATTAAATGAAGAAGATTATGTAAACAGAAAGTCTTTCTACAGGATTAATGTGCAGGTAGGCTTAATTTTTAATTTTATTAGGCTTTGTAACTATTAGTATTACAAACAGACGACAGGCCAACTTCACAGCAAGGCTGCTGCAGATAAGTACTGTTTTTCTGTAAAGATTCAATATTCTTTATTTGTCACATGCATAGTCATGCAAGTACAACACACGCAGTGAAATGTATCCTGATCTTGTAATTAGTTCAGTTTTTTTTAATCGGATGTGTGAAAAGAACCAGTGGAGTCTGAATTTTAAAAATGTTAGTACTTGCAAAAAATCAGCAGCAACACAACATAAACTGAACACAATAAGCACCGCAGCAAGTCAAGTCAACCCAGAGGTCAGGTTTAATCCCAGAGTCTCTTAACCCTGCTCTCTAAAACAGGGCCCTAATCACCCACTATTGATGTTCTGCAGACACTTTGTTAATTTCACGTATTAACCCTTTAAGCGCCAGTTTAAAGGCCAGTATTTTTTGAAATACTGGATTTTGACATCAATATTTCAAAGGCTTGTGGCTTAAAAGGGGTTAAAGATAGAGATTTACTGTAAATTAGAAAACTGTTGGGCATTTTGAAGTTTGAAGTGCAGTTTGAAGTGTCTGGGTGCTTGCACCATGGAGCTTTGCTGCTCGGAAGGTGTGGGAAAAAGTCACGTCACATGCAGAACATCAATAAGTCGTGTCTTCGTGTTGTTTTTGATTGACATGAGGAGGTGGTGAATTGACTTGCTGCGGTGCTTATTGTGTTTGTGTTGCTGCTGATTTTTTATAAGTAAAGACATTTTTAATTTTTTAAATTTAGACTCCACTGGTTCTTTTCATACATCCAATTAAAAAAATTAAACAAATTGCAAGACCACCGGGTCCACTCCGAAATGCTTTGTGTTGAGGGGTTATTTTAGACCTGATGTTCTCCGATGATAAAACATTCCTTATTGCATGAACTGCAGAGAATGATCCTAACCATTCCTTCTGTCCGTTTTTAAATGATGCGATTTCATAGTATGATCATTTATGTAACTCACTGAATTTGTGAATAGCGGCACTGAGACCGTTATTAAACTGCTATGTTATGATGCCTCTTCTTATCTGTCAGGTTCTTCAACTCTTCAACAGTCTGTTCATGAGACTAGCAGGAGGTGCCATGGGTATTTTTCCCTCCAGGATCTTTTTCACTCTTCAGAAGTGTGATCTTCCTGATGGGTAAGTCATGTCAAGTCACATTCATTTATGTAGCACATCATCATACACAAAAGGTCATTCAGTGTGATTTACAGGAATAGGGAAAAATTAAATGGAATAAAATAAAATAATGCAAGAAATAAAAGACATTAAAAAAATATATAGAAAATCAACAAAAGAAAATGTAGTCAGGAGAATTGTGCAGTAGAATTGCAAATGTTTAAAAGAGGGAAGAAGATAATAGTGTGGTTTTTAGCTTTTTAAAGCCTGCTACAATGGTGCACCTCCAGAAAGGTGACCGTGTGGACACCTGACCATCACGTCTATCTAAGAATGATGGACATCCAGTTGCAAAGCCATGGGCATTAATATGGAGTTGCGGCTATAACAGCATCCAGTCTTCTAGCGTTCCAAGATTTTGGAGCGTTTCTGTGGGAATTTGTGCCCGTTCTGTCAAAAGAGCAGTATATGAGGTCAGGCACTGATCTAGACAAAATGATCAACATTCAATTAATTCCAAAGGTGTTCAGCTGGATTGTAGTCAGGGATGTTTTAAACACTTTCACAACATTTGGCATATTCTTACATCCAGGTTTATCAAAGAGGTCTGCAGGTATAAGTTTCTTCTCAGTTCAGGGATTAATAGCATTTCACTTGATAATATTATTTTAGTAGGTACCTTCCATGCAGCACCTTGGGATGGATTGTACAACATGGATATTTTTCTCTCTCTTCCTCTCTCTGTAGTTCTCTCCTTGGTGTCTTCATCATTTCGTCCTCCTGTATCAGTGAAGGTCAGAGATCCTGCCCTGCTCACGTGTTCCAGTTCTTGCGATGATGTGCGTTGGACTCTGTCGAAACAGCCCAAAGAGTTACTGGTTGCAAAATGTGGGAAGGAGACTTGTGAAGAAGGAGATACTTTTAAGAAAAGAACAAAGGTCAGTCAGGAAAACACCTCGCTTCTGCTGGACCCTTCCGTGTACACGGACGCCGGGTGGTACACGTGCTACTGCAGCAGCTCGGTCTTATGTGAGATACATTTAGAAGTCTATAGTACGTTGTCAGGTTTGCCAACAGTTTACAGTACTGCACCAAAAGTCTTCATATTTCAAAATATAAAATAAATCATATTACAAAATAAAACAGTTTGTCATCATATCTTGAAAAATTTAGTGCAGTTAGCTCTCATTAAATGTGCCTGGGTCACTAGTGGCTTGTGTAGTCCTTGCATATCAGGCTGTGTGGTTATTTTTTTGCAATCGCTAAAAAGTGTCTGTCAAGCAATGTTATTGTTATCATTATTGTTTATTCTTTTATACTTAATAAATGTGTTTAAAAGTGTTAAATAAATGTTTGTCTAAGTTGAGAATTTTTGTTGAATTTTCAAATATCGCACACCCCCAAAAATATAAAAACAAAAAAAATAACCAGCATGACAAATTGGCCATCGGCCGACCCCTAGTTTAGACTATTAAAATATACATTTATAGGCATTTTTACCACATCACAAATTCACATTTTTTCACAAGTCACGGATGCTCTTGGAACGTAAACCCGCAAATTTCGGGGGTCGACGGTGTTGTACAGTACTGTTCAGTATTGTTCAGTATTGTTCAGTATTGTACAGTATTGTTCAGTATTGCACAGTACTGTAAAGTATTGTACAGAATTGTTCAGTATTGTACAGTACTGTTCAGTATTGTTCAGTATTGTTTAAAATTGTACAGTATTGTACAGAATTGTTTACAATTGTACAGTACTGTTCAGTATTGTTCAGTATTGTACAGAATTGTTCTGTATTGTACAGTGCTGTTCAGTATTGTTCAGTATTGTACAGAATTGTTCTGTATTGTACAGTGCTGTTCAGTATTGTTCAGTATTGTACAGAATTGTTCAGGATTGTTCAGAATTGTTCAGTGTTGTAGTGTTGTACAGAATTGTTCAGTATGGTTCAGTATTGTACAGTATTGTTCAGTATTGTTCAATGTTGTTCAGTGTTGTTCAGAATTGTTGTGTTGTACAGTATTGTACATTATTGTTCAGTATTGTACTGAATTGTTCAGTATTGTTCAGAATTGTTAAATATTCAGTATTGTACAGAATTGTTCCGTGTTGTGCACTGTTGTTTAGAATTGTTCTGTGTTGTACAGTATTGTATCGTTCAGTATTGTACAGAATTATTCAGTGTTGTACAGTGTTGTACAGAATTGTTCAGTATTGTACAGTATTGTGCAGTATTGTACAGTGTTGTTCAGTATTGTACAGTGTTGTTCAGTGTTGTACAATGTTCAGTATTGTTCAGGGTTGTACAGTGTTGTTCAGTGTTGTACAGCGTTGTTCAGTGTTGTACAGTGTTGTTCAGTATTGTTCAGGGTTGTACAGAATTGTTCAGTGTTGTACAATGTTTTTCAGTGTTGTACAATGTTGTGCAGTATTGTTCAGGGTTGTAGTGTTGTTCAGTATTGTACAGTGTTGTTCAGTATTGTTCAGTGTTGTACAGTGTTGTTCAGTATTGTACAGAGTTGTTCAGTGTTGTTCAGTATTGTTCAGGGTTGTACAGTGTTGTTCAGTATTGTTCAGTGTTGTACAGTGTTGTGCAGTGTTGTTCAGTATTGTACATTGTTGTACAGAGTTGTTCAGTGTTGTTCAGTATTGTTCAGTGTTGTAGTGTTGTACAGTGTTGTTCAGTATTGTTCAGTGTTGTAGTGTTGTACAGTGTTGTTCAGTGTTGTTCAGTATTGTACAGTGTTGTTCAGTGTTGTTCAATATTATTCAGTATTGTTCAGTGTGTTGTACAGTTTTGTGCAGTGTTGTTCAGTATTCTACTGTATTCTACAGTATACTACAGTATTCTGCAGTATTGTCCAGAGTGGAGTGAGAATGCGGTGCACCATGCTTCATGTTGGTAGCAGCGGTGTCAACCGTGGAGCCAGCAGCTTGGTTGGAGCCAACAGAGGTTGAAGATGTCCTGTTTTAATAAGCCTCCTATGCAGCTTTTGGTGTTACCAACCAGAAAATAAAAGTAGAATTGAACTTATGCGCTGTTTTAATTAAAGAATGTGGTCAACAGGTTCAAAACGTGCTGCAGAATTGGAGGCGAAGTAAACTGAGTGAGCAGCAGCACAGTGACTTTCTAGTGGAGGAGGCACTGAGGGACACGCCCCCTTCTCAAACGGACCAATTGGAAAGCAGCTCAGTTTTGGTTTTTTTCTCTTTTTGCACTGGACAGACCGAGCATTTTGCAGGGTGGGAATAGCTTTGTATCTGGGAGGCAGTGCTTTTTAAATTTGGCTTCTGACACTTGGGAGTGACTTTTGTGTAATTTTGTAATTCTAAAACTTCTAAAGCTTCTAAACTTCTAAACCGTTTATGAATATTAATTTGAATAATATTTATTTAACTGTTTTCTGTCAGTTTTTCTTCCTTTTTAGCAATTCTTTCTGAAAGCCACATGCACAAGAGAGTACCAGCACCTACACATAAATAGTAATGTAGCTAGCAGCGAAAAATGCTAGCAAGCCAGCTAGTATGAGTCGTTTAGTTGATGCTCAGTGTCTTTGGCAGGTTTTCCGTCAAATTAGCAGATGATTGTGTGTAAATGTCCCATGAAACACCTTGTTTTATCTATTTAGATTTGACTGAGCATTAAAACATCCAGAACTTTACACTGTTAAGTTTAATACCCAGCAGATGATGTTGTTCGCATCAGTTTAGCTTTATTTCAGCACCTGTCATACAATTCAGCGGCCAAAGATCTTGTCAATGCACAATAGAGGAATATATTAGAATCAAATATTCATGAAATCTCTACTTATCAGCTGTTACAAAAAAAATCAATGCATATTTGACCCAAAAAAATCAAGTAAATCAACATTCATCACAGGAGCTGTTGAGAGTCTTTCAAAGTGCATTTCAAACTAGCATAGGTGATTACAAGTTATGATACACTGAGGTTGTTCTAACCCCCAATTTTACAGCAAAATTTCAACATTTCAAAAGCCTTGGACGTTAGATAGAAGTTTAGCAGGCTGGCTAATCACAGAACTTTGGGACTGACGGTTGGTTTGCGAATAATCTGAAGTTTTGTCTAGAAAAACAAAGCTAAACTAGAAGCAAAACCATGAATAACAGAATAATCACACCAAACGCCTGTCCAGTATATAAAGATCTGACCTTCATCTACAACATCAAGCAAAGTTTAAAGAATATTTGTAACGTAAAACCACTGCAGCCTTTTAAAATCCGTATTTTTGCGCATCAGTCAGTAAGATGGAGCCATTTTTCTTATAACGGACAGTTTGGAAAACAGTTTTTGCTTTGGGTTTGAGGTCTGGACATTTTAGCATACGTGAAACATGACACTCTCCATTTGAATTGGGAAACTCCCACTTTCCAGAAGGAAATTTCAACTTGAACATCCTGAAGTCAGATCTTCAAAGATTTTGCCCACAACAGTCTTTTCTGTGTCTTGTTAGAAATAAACAGTCTTCTTTTTTGGAGATTACTGAGCCTGACCTGTTTCTCCTAAACCCCCCTTTAGGAGAAATAAGGAGCAAAAGAAAAAGTCAGTTTAAGACAGAAGTTCTTCTGCTGTTCTCATTGGTTTTCAGTTTCTTCTCTTTAACAACCTTATGTATCAAAACTGTCTGACTTTGGGAGTCGAGACTTGAATTTGATCACTGAGACAAATTTCAGATGTTGTTCAGACTTTGAAAAATCAAGTTTTCTTCTGGATATTCTGGTTGATCTGAAGATCTGATGATCTGAGCTGAATAAAGATCAGAGCAGTGAGAGAAAAGAAATTTTATTTTAAGATCTTAAACTGGGATCGGGCTGAGATTAGAGGAAGCTCTCTCTCAGGAGCTGATTTTAAGAAGTGGGAGAAAATGGTCAGAATCTCAGATTGATGTTAAACTGAGTTCAGTTTTGTTTAGGAGAAACAGGACAGAGAAGATTCTGAATTTTCCTAAAGGAAATTTCAGAAGGAAATTTCACCTGGAAGTTGGAATTTCGACTTGGAATTCGGACAGAAACAGAACCAAAACCTCAATCTCTGAACTATATACAGCAAAAGTCTGCAAATGTCTTTAACCCCCCCTCATTTCTGTATTTTACATTAAATCTGCTGCCCATCTGTCGATCTGTTCACTGCTTTCTTGTTAGTTTGTATTTATTCTAACGTTCACTTTGCTGCAGAAAGACACACAATGAGAAAAATGGCTTTAAACAAGTTGCATAGGGGCTTAAAACTGTAGTTAAAGACTAAGTCCATCTGAAGGGATCCTTCATATCTGCAATGTCCAGCAGCGCTTCATTGTAAATGATTATTATTATTATTATTATTTTAGCAAGATCATGGTGTTAGCTTGTTAGCATGTAGCTGTGAGGTTTCTCAGACGTTTTTTTGCTGCCTGTTGTCCAAGACTGTTGTTCTCATTGAAATCAATACCAGGATGGAGGTCTTTTTGATGGATACCAAAATTTGGAAAAGGCTCTTTAGCCATGGAGCTCCAGAGCATGGTTGGCCTTAGTGTGTCCTAAGCTGTCCTATATGGTTGGGACGTGGTTGGACAGGTTTACAGTAACTCTGCAGTCCGATAAACCTAAAAGCAGCTAATAGCTGAAGATCAGACCAGATCACTCGCCAAGGCTCCTCATAAAGCTCCGTTTGATTTCGTTTCGCTTTGCTAGCAGTTCTTCTCAGGAAGAGTGTCGACACAGCAGAGCTCGCTGGAGTGTAAAATTAGATTTCTCTTATTTATAAGACATATTTATAAGACGTTTCTCCTTCCACCTCAATAAAGATCTAAAGTTAAGGTTTAGTGTCCAGCAAACTCACTTCTGCAGAGGCTCCAGAGGATTTTAGCAACAATGGCTTGGATTCGCATCCGAGTCAGTAACTGAACTTTACTGTAGATGGTTGAGTAACAGTTTCATGGTTTGGTTAATAACCCTTAGAACAGAGTGTGTCAGTAAAGCCGCTCAGACACTCTCCAGAGCCCCTCCCTCTGCGGGTTTGCCCCTCCCACTTGTGGGCTGAGACTATCCTGAAAGTTCTCCGGGTTCAGAGATCTTGTTTCTAAAACCTAAAATAAAAGATTACGTGTTTTTCAGTTACAGTAACTTTGGTTCTATGTGACACAAGAACACCAAACAAAGCTCAGCATGACGTCTGACACCTCCACACTGGGGGAAGTTCCATATACGGAGCTGTTTTACCATAAGATGACAACAATTTGCCATTTGTTGCGTTTCCGTTACGGATCCATATTGTGTTCTAAGGGTTAAAGGAGCCACATATTTATTCAGGAGTGGGGGCGGCATGTTAACGTGGCGGCGATATGAAAGTGCAAATCTGTTGAATTCTGCATTTGATTTTTTTTATCTATCTGTTTTTTTTTTCTCGACCAGAAGTCTATGATGTAACCACAGTGATGTCATCGCGCCCCAGGCCCTCTGAAGAAGGGAGCCGCGGGGTCTTGGACGCGGCGTCAGCAGTCCTGGTTGTGAGGTCACTGCGTGATGGTGGGGATGCTCCGGGAGCGCTTCATGACCAGCCGAACCTCCACATCCGGCAGACTGTCCTGCCCCGTCTGAGCGCAGCCCTCGTCTGCCACCGCCATGTGCAGGTCGAACCGCAGAGACACCGACTTTTTCCTCAGCCTCGGGTTCCCCTTAAAAAACGAGCCCTCCCATCGCTTTATCACCTGATCAATCTTCTCCGTCCTGTCTCACACACACACACACACACACACACACACACACAAAAGACACCAAACACAGAGATAATATAATTAAGGCTGATCCTCTCTGATGCTACAGTGAAATAATGGCTAATGTATTTTACAGTGGGCTGATGGGTAATGTTGTATTTAACTGTAAAATGATGGGTAATGTAGTATTTTACAGTGGGCTGATGGGTAATGTAGTGTTCCACAGTGGGTTGATGGGTAATGTAGTGTTTAACAGAGGAATAATGGGTGATGTAGTATGTTTAGAGTGGGCTGGTGGGTAATGTAGTATTTTAAAGTGGGATGATGCTTAACGTAGTGTTTTACAGTAGGATGATGGGTAATGTAACCCCCCTGCAGCCACAGCTTCAGTCTATCACGGATTTTTTCTGAGAACCAAACTAATAATTGTTCGCTGAAAACCCGCCACTAACGCGGAAACTTCAGATATCCTCCGCATTTTTTTTCTTTTGCGTCCTTGTGCTGGTTGTTTATGTTTGAGCCTCGTCCGCCATGCCCCCTCGTCCTCGTGCTGGTTGTTTATGTTTGGGCCTCATCTGCCACGCCCCCTCGTCCTCATGCTGGTTGTTTATGTTTGGGCTTTGTCTGCCACGCCCCCTAGTCCTCATGCTGCTTGTTTATGTTTGGGCTTCATCCGCCACGCCCCCTCATCCTCATGCTGGTTGTTTATGTTTGGGCGGCTGTTCCCAAGGCAATCAGACACCTGAACAGAATGGCCCCAAACATAAACAACCAGCACAAGGATGAGGGGGCGTGGCCGACGTCACAGTCACCTGTACTCAGAAGTGGGAGGTTTGAAAGTAGCCAATCTGAGAAAGTTATTTATTTCTCCCTGTTGCTGATTGGCTGTTGCCCTGTGATGCTGCAGACCAGAATTTCCCCCATGGAGCGTCTCGAGTGTTCTCCTGTTTTTCGTGTTGTTCTTCTTAAAGCCCTGTATTTTTGTTACTGTGAATTAAATTAATGTATTACTGTATTTACCTGCTTATACCAAAGAATTACAGTACAGTCTATACAGAGGTAACATCGGTATTTACATTCTAGCACTGCAGGAGACAGCAGTTCAGTGTAAACTGTACAGTACTGTTACGGGTTTACCTTTACATTTTCTTTAAGGGTAATGTATTAGAAATTAATACATTGGTTATTTATTATGAATTTAAAGTGTTTTAGGAGCATATTTAGGGGCATAATTAGGGTTTACACTATAAGAATAGGCATTTTAGGCTTTTTTTTTTACCACATCACAACATCACGGTTTTTCACTATACGCGAGGGTTCTTGGAACGTTTACTGTATTTTACAAGGGGCTGATGGGTAATGTAGTATTTCACAGTGGAATGATGGGTGATGTAGTATTTTGTGGTAGAATGATGGGTGACGTAGTATTTTGTGGTAGAATGATGGGTGACGTAGTGTTTTACAGAGGGATGAATTATGCAGGGCGGCACGGTGGCGCAGGGGTTAGCAAGAAGATCCTGGGTTCGACTCCCGGGTTGGGCGCAGGGTGTTTCTGTGTGGAGTTTGCATGTTCTCCCCGTGACCGCGTGGGTTTCCTCCGGGAACTCCGGTTTCCTCCCACCGCCA
>JBBIGA010037883.1:0-13539 GCA_037576975.1 Alestes dentex
CTGAACCCTTTCAACATAAAAGTCCTCAAAACAAAACTTAGAACACAACACTTCACTTTACTTAGACAAGGGTGGCCTCTAGCGGCCACCCACCAACAGTCCTCAGCCTTGACACCTTCACAGCACACAGTCTTTTGTCAGCAGGACTAAAATACTATGGGGGAGTACTGTAGACATTTAAATTTTTTTTCCTTAAAATGTTTGAAAACAAGGTCTGTTTTTTCACTTATCATTTCTGTACATCAGACTGTACAGTTCTTTACCCTAATATTTTGTATCCCATCTTCTTAATTCTAAAAGCATGTATAATATGAGCATACATCTGGACAGTTTTTGTCCATGTTACTTTTTTGAGAATGTATACACTGTAAAGGTACCTGAGGATCTGTTGCATTAAAAGAAAGCATTTAGACTGTTGAATTATCCTTTTCATATTCAGTTTGTGTAAGTGTATATAAGGAATATATAACAATTGTTACATCCTTCCCATACTTCAGGATGCTAACTCCTGTTAAATAAAACAATAAAATAATGTTGAATAAAAACATATTTCAAAACTTTGGACTGACAGACTTTTGCTGTACTGTAATGTGTACAACATAAACCAAATGTAGGGATTTTCACTTATGTTACGAACACAGTGTTGAAACGAACAGTATACAAGTAACCATCTAGGCATAACAGGTAGAAGTTAGGCTATGCACTAAGCCTAAACAAAAAATGTGCATTGCTCATAAAAGGACAAAAATGTTTGGTCCCTTCTTTTTACAACTGTAACATCAGTGATTACAAAAAAAAAAAAAAAAATCTGCTGAATTTTTATCAGGACATCCAGAAAGTGCATTGCTTGTAAAAAATTAATGAATTAAAAAACAAATCATGTCAAAAGGGATCATAACAGGGACAATGGAACATAAAACTCTTAAACTAAATGTTAATTTGTTGTATGGCTGAAATGCACTGTAGTTTGACTTATTTAGTTCATGCAACACAGATGAGAGTGGCTGATCATCAGTTGGTCTACTCTGTGCAGAGGTATGCTGACCACGGCCAGAAGCTGTAGTGATTGGCTGATGTATGGGGGAGTGTGAAATGATGGATTTTCTGGTAGATAGCTGAAGGAGACTCTTTGGTCAGGATAAGGTGGTGCACAGTAGGCTGGTGCACTGTGTGCAGCAACACTGCTCATCACTTGGGTGAGCATGTGCATCATAGCCTGGTCACTTTCCATCTGTGCTTGTCGCCAATATGGCAAGAATGTTCAAGTAAAAAAAGTACAGACGTATAAATATGAAAGACTATTATAATATTTCTATGACTATTATAAATATTCTAAGACTATCATAAATATGCTACATAAACTGTTAAAAAGGAGCATGTAAACATATGGACATGTAAACGTATGACTATAATAATAAAGTGCACTACATGAACTTAGCAGCATTTAGCATGGTAATGGCTGAAGGGTAGAAACTGTTTCTGAATATGTTTGTCTTTGTCTTTATGGACATAAAACAGTGTTTGACCTGGGTGTGTTGTGTCTTGTACAATCCTCATGGCCTGTCTAAGACAGCGAAGACTATGCAGGTCTCTGAGTGAAGGGAGAGGGCAGCCGACTTTCCGCTGGGTGACTTCTATGACCCTGTGGAGCTCCTTCCTCTGTGCTACTGTGCAGCTGGAGAACCAAGCACAGAGGCAGTAGGCCAGGACACTCTCTACTGTGCAGTGGTAGAAGGACACCAACAGTTTTTCAGGGATGTTGTGAGATGTTCTGGGAATCCACAGGAAGTAGAGTCCTCATCGTCCTCTGGGGCGACGTGTTCCGATAACGCCGTCGCAGCTCCTTCCAGAGCGGCGAGCGTTGCTAGAGGCGCCGTGGCTCCCTCAGGGCCTGCACACTCCGCCAGTGACTCGGCGGCCCTCTCCAGGCCCACCGCCCCCACCGGAGTAAACGTGTCCGGCGGGGGTTTTTTCCACAAACTCATCCTGAGCTGAGTTTCTAAATACTGCAAAACTCTCACATCACTGTGCACTTACTCCAGTGCAGCTGCACCTCCAGATGGGGCTAGGCAGACTCATCCTTACCTGAGACGAGCCCCACTACTGTGGTAACTTAACGATGATGTTGCTGTGGTGGGCAGAAAAGCAGCCGTGGGTGTAGAGGGTATAGAGCAGGGGGCTCAACACACAGCCCTGTGGGGAGCCAGTGCTGATGGCAGTGGAGAAGTGGGGCCCACTCTAACCCTCTGCGGTTACTTAGGAAGTCCTTAATCCAAAGACAGGTGGAGGGTGGGTGTCCTATGTCAGAAAGTTTGGTCACCAGTCTGTGGTTAAGATTAGTGTTAAAGGCAGAGCTGAAGTCAATAAAGAGCAGCCGGGCGTAGTTCCCCTGCTGCTCTAGGTGGGACAGAACAGTGGGGAGGGCAGTGGCCACAGCTTCCTCAGTGGACCTCTTTGCTCTGTAGGCAAAATGAATAGGATCAAACAGAGGAGAAATGAATGTTGGGGTTCCTGATAAGCATCTCAAAGCACTTCATCACTACAGGAGTCAGTGCTACTGGCCTGTAGTCACTGAGACAGGTGATTGTCTGTCTCTTGGGCAGAAGGACTATGACTGAGGACTTCAGGCAGGGTGGGACAATGGACTGAGACAGTGACTGGTTGAATATCCTGGTGAAGACCCCAACCAGGTGGTCTGCAAACTCCTTCAGCACACGTCCTGAGATGCCATCGGGTCCAGCTGCCTTCCGTGGGTTGACAGCCCGCAGCGTGTTTCTCACCTCATGTTCCTCCACCATGAGGGTGGGGTTCTTGGTAGGGTCTGGCTGCCTCTGGTGGTTTCGTCTCAAACCTAGCAAAGAAGTGGTTCAGCTCCTCTGCCACAGAGAATACTGTCCAGTTCAACTAAAATACTTTAAATAAATACAGAGGTGTATAGATGCGTCACAAATCAGAAGTGGGCCATTTAATAGCTGTTAATTAATTTAATGCCCCCTAAAGTTCAATTTCTGAGAGATTACTCAGTATGTATCATTTCAAACATAATTTCAAGTGGTAGACCCATGTAGTAATAGTTAATGCATTAATGTCTACTCATTATGAGAGACGTAATGTGTCTAGGCTCCAGTTTATCATGGTAAGTTTGAGAGTAACTTGATCATGTGAGGTGTAACTTTGTGAGTAACCCGTACTACAAAAGGTGATTAGGTTTAACCCAAGGTATGTTGCCATGGCAATTTACATAGTGTCTCAAACCTGCTCCGACCAGGATATGTTCTTGTTTAAGTCGCGGTTTAGCGTGAGCCCGCACTACACAAGCCCCGCCCCTTCACACAACACTTCTCTGTAGCCAATTACCTGGAAGATCAGCGTGACATCAGTGCCCGAATTGTGAGTGGCTCTCTCCACAGGGCAGGGTTTTTTTTTAGAGACCGGCAGAATCTTTATTGTAATTCTTGTTTTATTTTTATGTGTGGGAAGCCAGAAAGGACCTGTCAGGTGGTGTCAGCTTGTGTGGTTCTACACAACATCGCCACCATTAGAAGGGAAAAGACCCCAGTGCTGATGCCCATGCCACCCGATATTGTTGACCCTTTGACCCTCGACCACCCCACAGGGCATGCTGTGAGAGGGGCCATCACACAGCAGTTTTTCACTTCTTTAAAAAAAAAAGATTCAGACTATGAACACAATGAAGCTTTGTCATGTCTTTATTTGTTTATTTGCTCCTGTTCCTACAAATGGAAAGTGAAAATTCATTGATGGCACACACATATCGATGAAAGACTGTGAACACATGGCAATACTTTATTTTCATGCTCGAGCTTCTCAATTTCAAGTATTTTTGTTATGTTTTTATCACAGTCAAGCTCAAGCATGCACTTGTACAGGCTGCGCACATCATCTGCTTCAGCCTACATAGACAAAAAAGGAGAATCAGCAGTCAGTGTTTCATCACCTACATCCTTCTGAAAATTAGAGTACATTTGGCATGTCACATCAGCATGGTTCACACTTAGTGAAACAGTAATTTGCACACTCACCTACACCTCAGGATGACAGGAGACGTTGGGCTCTACAGGTGGCTGGAGCAGCTCAATATTCTCCCCCTCCACTGAACACAACACAGGAAATGGAATGTTATGACTGCACAAATGTACACACTGTACAGAGTGATTGTGATATTACCCTGCACATAAAGGTGGGACATTCCTGTGCCACCTGGGTCCAACTGGACGCCTCCCTCTACCCCTCCCTACCCCTCCATCATGGGCCTCCATCTATTGTTGGCCAAAGCCAACTCCTCTGCAGGTGAAAAAGCTTCAGGAGGCTCTCCACCTGTTGTATTCGCACCAACCTTTTTCTTATTGGCTGTAAAACATAGAAACAAGCTATTAACTGGAGCCTAGACACACATCTCTCATAGTGAGTAGACATTAATGAATTAACTATTAATAGATTGGCCTACCACTTGAAATGACGTTATACATACTGAGTAACCTCCTAAAAATTAAACTTTAGGGGGCATTAAATTAATTAACATTGAATTAAAGGCCCACTTCTGACATGTGATGCGTCTACACGCCTCTGTATTTATTTAAAGTATTTTTGATATTTTCTGACTACAATTAAATAGTCTAATAAACAATACTCATCTAAGAATATAAGATAATGCACATGTACTTACGCATTACTTGGTCAGCAATACATTGCTAACAAGCCTGCCTGCCTTTGTTGGCTGCTGTGGTGCTGGTACTTGCATTGGAGCACTGATTTGTGCTCCTCGTAGCCTTGCATAATTAGTGTACATTCTTCCTCCGTGAAGTACAGTGATCGCACTGTGATTCACAACAGTGACTTGTGCTGTTGAACGCACCCCAATTATGAGAATGCAAGCAGACCATGGTAAGTCAACTCTGACTCAACAAATCAACATCTTAACTGGCGTCATAGTATCGATTAACACCACCTGAGACAGCCTTGTTTTGTCAAATGCGAGTTCACCACTTAACCGCGTGTTAAATCAGCATTTCGGCATGTTCACATATACGCAAAAAATGCTGACTGAGTTTACTTTAAAGGATGAAACAGACCAGGAGTGAAAACACCCTTAATCTGCTGTTTTTGACAGTCCCCCATGTAATAACGACCTATGCAGACTAATCAAACAACTCTCTACATACAACCAAAATGATTAAATAAATGAATTGTTTCACATCCTTAGCATATATCCTAACCTTCCTCAGGCTGATAAATGAATTTATCATCAGTGTCAACTCATATTAATACACCAGTGAAACAGGAAGATCACCATTTAAGTGTCTCTAAATTCAGCCACATGTTGTGAGGTGCCAATAATTGTGAACTGAACTGATATTTTGTGTTTGCTTTATTTTGTTTGTAATCTTTTTTTAAAAATAACAGTTTATGATGTCTTAAAAACAATACTTTAATGTTTTTCAGAATGCTCTGGAGTATTCATTTCTCGCCCCTATTACTCTTACTGCTACAAAAAATGTTCCCAAAAAATACATTTCTATATTAAATAAAGTAAGTAATTACAATTAGATACAATAAATCAGGTATTATAAGAAAATTAGTAATCATTCACCAGTAAAATCTGTAAACTTACTTATTTTGTCAGAATATGCCTAGCCCATTTGCCATGCCCAGTTAAACACAGGGTTTTTGTGTTTGCTTTTTGTGTTTTATCCTCTATGCAACAGCAAAATCATCCACTTTTTGAGTATTTTTTCAAAATCCGTTCTATTTTCTTGCCTAGACATAAAGCTAGTTTCTCTCTGAGGTTCAAAGACCCACAAAAAAAAACAAAAAAACATGAAACAAGATATTATAGGAGAATACAGAGAAATGCAAATAAGTAAGACAGGTTAAAACAAGACAAATCTTTCATCCTAACTGGGACAACAGTGAAGATTACCTCGGCACAGGGCTGTTAGAGCATAATACAGAATCAAATCCAACTTTGCCAGTCGTAAACTCCTACAATTTAGTTTTTTATATTATTTACCTGAGATAGATTGTCATTTCATTGGACTTTTTTCAATTGCCTTATTCTGAGGGAAAATAAGATTGGAGTGAGAAATGATGGCCACATATGGCCACATACTGTCTGTCCAAAAAGCTGGTTTGTCTCTATCCCAAGTCCTAAATGACCAAAAACAGGGCATATCTGCTGGTGGTATTGTTTCAGGTTAGGGGATTTTTATTGGTTAGTTGGTATGCAAGCTCTTGTTCTCCTTAAGGAGAAGTGCATCATTCTGGCTTTCAGTGTTCGCATCATCACATCTAAAAGTCAGTGACCTGTGGTTGGTTAAGCTGCATGTCAGTTAAATTGCCTTTCCTGTCAAAGAAGGTGGTTCTTGGCCATCTTGGTTAAATGTTGTCTCTGATGACAAGAAGTAGTGTGGCTAATAAGATGTAATGTTCTTTTTTAGTCCTGTAAGCTTCTTTTTTAGTCCTTTAAACAGTGTGATTAACAAATAGGCCCTGCACTAATTGCACTGCATCCTACAATAGACATAGTTCTTGTAAATGTTCATTGCATAGCTATTATTTTATGAAACATAATACATTTTTGGAGGACTTGACACAATCAGAAAAACTTCATTCATTTTCTTTAACTGCTAAGGTTGGGGGTGCCTGGGGCCTATACTGACGGGCCAATGAGCACATGGCATACTCACCCTAGGCGAGGTGCCAGCCCACCGCAGGGCACACAATCATACCATTCACTCACACCAATGGTCAGTTTAGAATCCCCAATTCACCTGACACTCATGTCTTTAGACTGTGGGAGAAACTGGAGACCCCGGAGGAAACCAACAGCATCACAAGGAGAACTCCACTCCACACACACAAGGCCGGGACTCAGATGTGAACCCCCAACCCTAGAGGTGTGAGGCAACAGTGCTACCTACTGCGCCACCATAGGGCCCTTCTTAACTAGTAATTTTTTATATTTATTTTTATGTATTTATGTATGTGTCTGGTAGCAAGTCTAATATTGGCTAAACAGCCATATATCCTGTATAGAGCAAAGGCAGCTAACAAAGACTGCTGTACCTGCTAAAATTTTGTCAGGACTGTTGGCTTTAATTTTCACCTAATGTAGTCCAGGGCGCCCAAAGGTCCAACAGGCCTCCAGAAATGTGGCGGAGGGGCGGAGGCAGGAAAACGCAGCCTTTATGAGCCCCACACAGCCGCCTTACAATTGCTGCTCTTTGGGCTGGCTGCTTTGCCGGCTAGGGTGGCTCATGTGGGTCCCCCAAATCCAAGCCCGAGGATCCTCTCAGCGCCCCCCCCAAAAAAAAATATTTAGGGGAGCACCCCAGTCTTTCACTGAGGCCCCCGCGGCAAGGCTGCTTAGCTTCAGTGAGCAGCTGGCTAATCCACGTAGCTTCGGGGAGCTCTTCCAAGCACTGCTGGATCTTCCTCGAGACTTCGGTGGGTGGCTGGCTAGGCTGGGCAGCCTCCGGCATGGAGACAGCCGGGCTTCGCGGCTTCAGGACTTGGGAGCCCGAGGTAGTCATGAGTGAGGCTTGCTGGTCCTGCCTGGGACTCGCCTGACGAGGCCTGAGGGCACAAGCCTGGGTGGGACAGTCCTGTAGGAAGTCACGGACATCTCGGGCAGCTATACAGCGGACTGGACATGGGGGTGTCATGAACCACCTCACCTCCTTCACCCCCGAACCATGGAACTCCCGCCTCGCCAAACAGAAAGCTTAAGCGGGAAATCTTCTGTGGTCGGACTGAGAACAAGAGAGGGTCCACGAACACCGCCAGATCCAGAACTGAACACACCCAGCAACTCGGTGATAAAAAACCGACTCATTCCCGACGGTCCATCCCACGGCTGGGTCTTGCTCGCCTCACTCGGGGAGCTCTCTCCTTTTCCCCATGGGCCCATAGGCCGCCTTGGTCTGTCGTTCTGTCACATATGGTATCCCGTCCAAGGAGGCGCAAAACAAAAATAAAACAAAAATAAAACAGACACGAGGGCTATACTCTTTACAACATTTAAGTGAACATGGTAGCTTTATAATAATGAATTTACTTTTGAAGGAAAACAACCTCTCTATGTGTAGTCAATGTAATTTTTTTTTCCCCATTTGGGGTTTTGGAAAGCAAATTCACACAGTATGATCTGTGACTTTCTACATTCATTGTACTTAACTGTTGCCAGTAAGAACTGAATCCCAGCTTAGGTTCTGCTCAGCTCCTCATGGCCAGGCTCTCAACGCTTGAGTCTCTAGCCCTGATCCAATGGCTTTAGCAAAACCTCTGCATTCCTCCCTCTTTTCCTTCATTCCAAATGTTTCCATTTACTCATTTCACCCCAACCCTCTTTTCATGTTCTCCCTCCCCCCTGGCCTTCTACCACAAATTCATCTTTCCTGACCTTTGACTTGCTTTTTTATTATTAAACCACCTGTAAGTATTATCTTAGAATTGAATATCTCTTAAAGTAAAAATATGAAATTTGATACTTAAGGATCTGCAGGAACTCTGATAACCATGGCTTTTTTGTGCTTTCACTGGAGAACCTCAAAGTTGGTGAGAAAAAACAAATTGTAGTTCATTAGAGAAATGTGTGCTCAGCAGTGGTTTCAGCTGATTTACATGGCAGCCATTTTGCTTTCTATATCACACAGAAGGTGGGAACAGGGTAATTATTCAGTTAGCATGCACAGCTTTTGAAAGCACAGAAAATGGGTAAATTAGTCTGTAAATGTTCTTTCCCATTACAGCTCAAAAGAGGTAATGTGTTGTTTCAGTGTCAAGAGTGTAAAACTTTAGGCTAAGAGTAGTGGGCAGTAACTGGACATGAAGCAGATGTTTCTGGAACCTTATTTTTAACTTAAAGTAAACATGACCATTTGGTTAATAACACCAAATTACTGTTTGCATTGTATCTGCAGACAGCTAGATGTAATCCCTGCCTCCCAGCTCATCTCCAGGTGAGAGCCTTCATTGTCAGTTGTTTTAATTTCATGTGTACTATCCAGATTTATTGGATGGGACATTCAGATTTTTAAATCTGAAGATAATCAGGAATGTAATTCTGTATTAATATTAGTATACTGTAGTTAATATAAGATATGGAGCCTGTTCCTGGCTGTTCAGTACTAAAAAATTAATGAGCTCCATTAATGACAAATGGTGCTGCTATTGATATTTATGCCACACTAATATAGCTACATTTTCAAATGGTTGATGCTTGATTAACAGGCATGGTAGCAATGCTCTACACCACCACAGATGTACTGACCAGACATTTGCAGCAATTCCTCCTAACTCAATATATATACATGAAACGCAGTGCTCCTTATTTCTCCAAAATGAATCTTTTCATATCATTTAATTTGTGATTTTTACACTAAATTATTCAGTGTTGTCAATAAGTATCAATAAGTATTGGTTTCAACGGGCTTTATCAGTATAGATGTAGGCATCAGTGAAAACTCTAACAATACCCATATGTAACACTAGTTTTTCTGAAAATAAAATACTCCTGTTGTATGGGATTAGGAGTGGGGGTTGGGTTATAGGGTTTTCAAAAGGTTTCAAGTCAGGAGAGTACAAGACATTGGTACAGTTTTGTGAAAATAAAAGGGAATAGCACCTTTGTGTTACTTCATGAGTAAAATTTGGGCAGCTGTAGCAGTGTGAGTTTGTTTAGCTACATCTTCATGAAATAGATGTAACTGCTCCAGTTTGTTGCTAATTGTAGAAGAATATGTAGTCCTTAACTGGCAGAGAAGATAACACACAAAAACAACAGCCAACATATGTAGCAACATATTTTATGTTATTTTTACACCTGGGAGTATCACTACAAAGTCAGTCAAAACATCACAGAAACAATGCTTTGTAGCTGGTGGATACATGTTATGAAACTCACAAGATGGCAGTCGTCATTCTTTAACGTAACACAGGGCTTGGGGCTCACCTACAGCAAAGAGTTAGACCTCCTTGTGAAGTGGTTGCGTAAAGAGTCAGTATGTGAAAAGGATTTGTGCCGTTCGTATCACCAACCCTAAAGCTGCCCTCTATCAGTCCTGGCAGAGACTTCAGGAATGCTACGGCACACCAGAGATGATAGAGAGTGCGCTGTTCAAAAGACGACAGTTTTCCCCGTCTGTCTGCTAAAGGCAATGCAAAATATAGAGAGCTCAGTGATTCTCTGGAGACATCCTACCATGTTTAAAGTAAAAGAGCTTAAGGTACAAATCCAATGGCATAGGAAAAGCTACTTACTCTGCATTAAATATTCCTCATCTGAGTAGACAGTGTATACAATCAGTAAAATATGTTTTACAAAAAGTGTTTACAAAAAGTAAAAATTATTGCATTGTCCTTAGATAACAGTTAAATACCTCTGGTACCTTTGGTCTATCCAATGGTATTTTATAAGATTATACACTTTTAAGTAAATATAGTTTTTATTGTTTACACTGTATGGAATTAATCCGATAAAAAAAGAAGAATAAATCATGCATCTGATGCGTTTAATTTAAAATGTGGGCTATGGATATCATGTAACATTATATTCTATGTAGACTTAATTATTACAAACATACATTTTCAGTATGAAGAATAAAGCATGTCCTGTCTGTGTTCTTCACTGAAGTGGTCTGTGTTCATTGTGTTACATCCTGAAATATTTAAATGTAGTCCAGCTCAGTTGCTTGCAGTACTTGTCATAGTGCCATGCAGCTATAACTTTGCTATACCTCTGCTGCCACATACAAGTTGATAAAAATATTGCTCTGACCGGCCTCTGTAGTAATGGACACCTCCCTTGAGCTTACCGTTATCAATGTCCAGTTGTCAGTGGCTCTGGGAGTCCACATAATTCCAGTCACATTAAAAGTTCAGGTGTAAGTCATGCCTCAGTGATGATACATAATGCTGGACAAAAGGTCCACCTCCTAGTAAACATCTTGTAGACTCCAGAAAAAATGCAAGCAAATTTGTTGCAAAGAAAATGGAAGATAGTACTGTGCTATAGAAGCAGAATAGTGTTGACTCCACATTACCGACTTAATGCAAAGCTCATAGAAACGCTTTCCAAAAGACAGATGATCGATTATAATGTTGGAGTTTTTATTCATTTTTAGTCATTTAAAAAAGAGTTTGGTATAAGAACCAGGAGGCACTGAACTAGGAACAAACATTTGGGAAGTATGGTAATTTTTACTGCTTTAATCCTTCCTATAAAAGATAAAGAGGAAGGGAACCATTTGGATAAAATATATTTTGTTTGTTCATACAAAGGTAATAAGTTTAGTTTAAATACATATTTTAATTCTCTAGTAATAAGGACTCCTAAATACATAAGGTGATGCTTTACAATTTTTAAAAGGACCATTGAGTAATTCACCTCTAAAGCTTCCTTATTAACTGGAAAATGTTCACTTTAGATCAAGTTAAGTTTGTATCCTGAAAACTGGCTAAAATGTTATAAAAGCAAATAGTTATAAAAGAGAATGTTTGGGGTCTGTCACATAAAGGAGCAGATCATGTGCGTATAATGACACCTTATATTCAGCCATGCCCAAAACCACATTTTCTTAAACCCATGAAAAGGTCATTCCATTCCACTCTATCAAAAGCTTTTTCAGCATCCATCGAAACAAGACATTCAGGCCTACCCTGCTTTGAAGAATATAAAATGTTAAGCAGCTTCCGAATGTTAAAGAATGCATGGTGATTTTTTTTTTTTATAAATCCACATTTGACTTTCTCCAGTCTGCGGGCTAATACTTTTATTTATTAGTGATACTGGCCTATAAGAAGCACAGTCATATGAATCTTTACACACTTGATTTAACAAGGAAACAAGGAAACAAGGAAAGAAGTGCATCTGAGCTAAAAGAGTCTGAAAACACTAAACACAGAAAGGTTTCTTAAAAAATTCCGAAGAAGTAGATTTAATTCTGTCTGAAGTTTTAACTGTTCTTTGTACAGCTCTTGGGAAGGCGAACTTGAATACTGCTCATCTATTTGTTTTATGTTATTGGTAATTTCAAATTGTTTCTGTTTTGAACATTTCTTTATATAGGCTGAAAATGAAATTATTTCACCCCTTAAATAAGCTTTCATGGCCTCTCAAATAGTCTTATTCGACACTTCTGGAGTTTTATTTATATCTAAAAAAGTTTTAATGAGTAGTGATATATGGTAAACAAAGTTCTCATCCTTAAGTAGTTACTTTGCAACAAAATGTGGCACAGTGTGAACGGTCCCCCATGTCAGTCAGCACCTGGAGCAGTAGAGGAAAGACCCCCACCCAGTGTCTTCATAACAGCAGAACATGAACCCGCACACATAACTGAACAAGCACTCGCTTCGAATCAGTCACACAATCCACACAGAGAACGTGATCAGCCTCATAGTCCTCTTCGCCCTGACTCTCTACCCATGATAGACTTCGCCAAGTTCCTAGCACGCAGAGAATTAGTGACCGCTGGCCTCACAAAGTTTGACGACTCACCAGAGAACTTCAGGGCATGGCAGTCGTCATTCTTTAACGTAACACAGGGCTTGGAGCTCACCTACAGCAAAGAGTTAGACCTCCTTGTGAAGTGGTTGGGTAAAGAGTCATCCGAGTATGTGAAAAGGATTCGTGCCGTTCATATCACCAACCCTAAAGCTGCCCTCTCTCAGTCCTGGCAGAGACTTCAGGAATGCTACGGCACACCAGAGATGACAGAGAGTGCGCTGTTCAAAAGACTGGACAGTTTTCCCCGTCTGTCTGCTAAAAGCAATGCAAAATTGAGAGAGCTCAGTGACCTTCTTATGGAGCTGCTGGCAGCTAAGGATGATGGGTACCTCCCTGGCCTGGCTTACTTCGATACTCCTCGTGGGATAAACCCCATAGTTGAGAAGTTGCAGGAAAAATGGCTTAACACCGGCTCCCGCTTCAAAGAGCAACACGGGGTAACATTTCCTCCATTTTCATTCTTTGTGGACTTCATTGATGCCCAGGCCAAAGCCCACAATGACCCAAGCTTCGCATTGTCAAGCAACAGCCAGCCATACAACAAAGGTGAGAAAACACCACTCAAACAAAGTGGATTTAAGACTGCTATATCTGTGCACAAGACAGACGTGTTTGCTACAGTTGGCGCAGACACAACAAGCACTACAAACACTAAAAAGAAAGACAGTGATCCAGCTAGATATTGTCCGGTGCACAAGAAAACGCACCCACTAGAGGAATGTAGGGCATTCAGAATGAAAACACTGCAGGAACGAAAGGACATTCTAAAAGAAAACAAACGCTGCTTTAAATGCTGTGCCCTTAACCACCTCGCCAAGGACTGTCAGATGCCACTGAAATGTGGTGAGTGTGAGAGTGAGAGACACTGTTCAGTTTCAGTTTCAGCTTTATTTGTCATATGCATGTTAGCACAGGGACAACATTGCAATAAATTGTGATTGACGAGAGAAGACAAGTCACTCAGCAATATAGTAAAAAATAACAATATAAAGTTAAAGAGTAAAAGATGT
>JBBIGA010037923.1:0-13537 GCA_037576975.1 Alestes dentex
ATTTCGTTCATTTTAGCAAAATATAATTAAAATGTTACCTGTTACCTCCCGAAAAACCCACGAAAATTCTCGAAAAATCCGAAGACTCGAAACAGGTGAATTAATAATTCCAATACAGAAACTATTGGAAGTTGCGCATGCGCGACTGAACGAATCACTCCCACGAGACGACTGAAATAGCAGGGGCCACCCCATGTAAAAAATTATAGCTCCGCCACTGTCGACAATGAAACGCGTTTTGTAACTTTTTGACTCGCACGCCCGCACCCACGATATTTTAAAAATGTCTGCCCTAAAACCGCCCGCGCATCACTAGTAGGAATAGTTTTTTTTGTCTTTTTTGTGATGCAGTGGTGTGAGCCAGTTAAAGTTGATAACTGAAAAGCTGTAAGTACTGTATGTTAATGTCTAAAGATATATCTCATTTGCTTCTCGCTCCAGATAAGGCTTCCCCCAGAAGATCCCCACGTAAGAGGATATAGAAGCGGTGACCTGAATCAGATGAGTGAAGAGAGTGTAACACTGTGGCTCATGGTTGTATGCTGGTACGGAGCAGAGCCTGCTGGGCGCCAGCAGCCCCGTCCAGCTCAGAGACTGTTCCGCACATGCATACATCCGAACTATTTACAAGTACGGTCACATTTTCAAAAGGGTAACAAACGAGAAAAATGAAAATCCATAATGACCTACTGTTTTGTTTTTGTTATTTGGGTTTTTTTTTGAGTGGTGATTATTAACTTTGCAGACTGGCAGACTGTCAACTTTTTTATCCTGTGTTTAAGTTTAGAGGTGTTATCAGTTGTTGAAAGCCATGGCTCTGAACACTTTGTTTTTCTTTTTCCGAGGAGTTATCCAGGAAAAAATCTCATCAAAGACGATGTGCTGAGAGAAAAGAAATAGAAAACATAACACTGTAATTATTGCAGACCCCCCACGCTCGCACGCACACAGAGGGGACAACTATTGCAATATAGAAAATACACTCCCACAACACCATGCTTCCAATTTTGTGGACAGTTTGGGAAAGGCATTTTTATATCAGCATGACTGTGCCCTACTGCACAAAGCAAGGTCTGTACAGACATGGTTGGATGCGTTTGGTGTGGAAGAACTTGACTGGCCCGCACAGAGTTCTGACCTCAACCCCATCCAACACCTTTGGGATGAACTGGAATGGAGATTGCGAGCCAGGCATCCAATGCCTGACCTCATAAATGCTCTACAGTATGAATTGACACAAATTCCCACAGAGACACTTCAAAATCTTGTGGGAAGCCTTCCAAATTAAAGTCTATGTATTTGACTGCAATATCATTAATGTCTCTGTTGATGTAGTGGCCAGGCATCCCAATAGTTTTGACCATAAAGTGCAGTAATGTTAACCTGAAGACGTTTAAGCTACCCTGACATCGTCCTTTCCCCAATGAGAGAAAAAAATTATTTAATATTAAATATATCACATTAAACACTTGCTTTCTTTTTAAAAAGTGGAGTGTATTTCCCTCTTTTAGTCCAGAACCGAATAATATCGGCCGGAATGAAGACCAACAGGTGCTGGTTCCTCCACACCACTACAGGCGAGCAGACTCTCTGGGTGAGATGCTGAGGACCACAGAGAGAAAACTCGCTTCGTTAGTTCAGTTAGGGAGGTAGCAGCGAAAACAATAATAATAACCTGGATTAGAAAACAGAATACAGGTAGGTACAACTGTTGTATTATGTATTTTAATTTTTATGTTTGTTTTAAACTTTTTTGGGAAAAGGTAAAGCCATTATTTATAAAGAAAAGTCTAATTAAATCACATTTTCCGTTAGCTAGCATGGTTGCTAAGTTAGCCCCGTTCATTTTAATGGGCGGCTTGTCTTTAATTCGTCAGTTCTCTTACATATAAACTCTGGAGCTCGTTTTAGAGGCTAAACAGTATTTTCCTGCTTCACTGGCTCTAAATGTGGATATTTTAGGGTGTTAAAGGACACTCGGGGATATAAATTCATCATGTCAATGTGCAAAATGATTTCCTGCTTCTTCCAATGTAATGCCGTTCAATCATTTGTTAGATTTAGATAGAATTCTCTTCTGGATCTCCTAGAAAAGCAATGTTGACACAGCAAGAGAAAGATTTAGTCCATGTAGAAATGAAGGATGTCTCAGTTTCTAATACATGTTCTATAGATCATTTATTTCTTTTATATCAATGAGAACAGACGTTATCAATATGACCATGTTACATCTACAGTAAGTCATTTATCTACTGATGTATACATAATTATTACTTAATTATTTTCTATTAAACTTTCCCCTTCTTTTCCTGGATTACTGGAGGAGCGAACTGTAGGAGCCAACCCAGTAAAAGGAACTCTATTCTTTCTGAAGGAACCATGGCTAAGGGGACAAGGACCTTTTAGTATAAGGCCCATTTTGGAAAAAAAAACAAAAAAAACCCAAAACAAAACAAAGATTATAAAACCAATTAACACATTAGGAATGTTATGTGTTTGTTCTGTCATTAATATCAAAACAAACGTATTCAGCTTCATGGGTGGCTTAATGTGTTATTGTTCAGTGTCTAACAGAGTTTAAGTGTCAGTGAAAACTGATGCTGTTATCAACCCACATTTAAAATATATTTAGTTTTTCTCAAGCTTCTTAACCTTCAAGAGGTACTTAAATGAACATGCATCTTGGATAATCTCCACAGAAAAGCATTGCCACTGGAATGAGATGCTCTGGAGCAGATGCATGTACATGATATGGACAAAAGTATTGGGACGGACCTGTTTTTTTAGGGTATGGGCTAGACCCCTTACTTCTGGTGAAGGGCAGGCTTAGTGCTTCAGCATACCAAGACATTTTGGACAACACTGTGCTTCCAACTTTGTGAACACAGTTTTGAAGGCCCTTTCCTATTTCGGTATGACTGTGCTCTGCAGAATTAATGAGCACAAATTCCTGTCACTTCTTGTTTGGATTATTGTAACTCCCTGCTTTTTGGTCTCCCTCACAAAACTCTCCACAAGCCTCAGCTGGTTCAGAATGCAGTCGCCCGCATCATTACCAGAACTCTTTCTATCCATCTTATAACTCTCGTTTTGCAGCAGCTCCACTGGCTCCCGGTTAAGTTTCGGGTTGAATTCAAAATTATTCTGTTAATCTTCAAGGCCATTCACCGCCTTGCCCCTCCATATCTATCCGACCTCCTTCATGTTGCCACTCCCTCTCGTACCCTCAGATCATCCTCCTCCATCCATTTGACTGTCCCTTCTGCCCGTCTTACCACTATGGGGATCAGAGCGTTCAGCCGCTCTGCTCCTACTCACTACCACCCGAGCTCAGAAACATCATTTCAATTTTACACTTTAAATCCACACTCAAAACCCATTTGTTCAAGCGTGCTTTCTCTCTCTGATTCATTTGCACTGTCTAAATGGTCTAAATTGTATATGCTTTTTAATCTTTTGTGTTATTGTGGTTTTACTGTTTGTTGCATTTGTTTTATTGTATGGTGTCCTTGTGTGCCAGAAAGGCGCCTATAAATAAAATGTATTATTAAATTCCCACAGAAACTCCAGAATCATATGGAAAGCCTTCCAAGAAGAGTGAAAGCTGTTATAGCTGCAAAGGGGGGACCAGCTCCATTTTAAAGTCTATGTTTTTGAAAGTGATGTCCCTGTTGGTGGAATGGTCAGATGTTCCCATACATTTGTCCATATAGTGTAAGTCTGAGGTCACTATGCCTATGCCAAGTTCTTGGCTAGAGGGGTTTAAAGTTTGCCAGCACTGGGCTGTGGAGCAGTGGAACTGTTTTCTACAGTGATTGAGCTCCATCATCTTTGCCTCTGTTTAAACACCTTTGCTGCACTTCGACAAATAATGTTTTCTCCCCTTTATCATGTGGTTAATAATGTATTTCTTTGTGTACAGATCATGGCTACCGGGGCTGATGTAAGAGATATTTTGGAGTTGGCAGGAGGGGACAATGATGCAGCACCCCATCAGCAAGAAAGATATCATCAACTCAGACAAGGTAATCGCTAAAGACAAACTGCTTTTTAGATGCTGTGTGTCACCTGTTCCTTTTTGATTGTCAACACAGAGGTTAATAAATGGTCCCATACATTTACCATTATTCTCACTTTTGACTTTCAGAAAAAGACCAAGAAAACAACAGACCTTCAAGAGGCCGTGAGGGAATGCACAGAGAAGTCTATGCTTTACTGTACTTAGACAAAAAGTAGGAATGCAATCTTCACATCCTCTAGAACATCTCACTACTATTTACATTTTTAAAAATGTTTTACCTGATATTTTACAGCATGAATGTTCTTTGTGCTGGGTTTTGCACAGTGGTGATACTATTTTCAGTACCTACTTATTAATAGAGGTGTTTCAAGATGCATATTATCAGAATAAATCTGATTCAAAACTGATTCAAAAAAGATTTATTGTAATGATTAATTATAGTACTCTTTTATAAGCATGTATTTGGTCAAAGATGTTTTAGATTTTGTCAACAGAGGGGGGAGAGTTGGACTGGGATTGGTTTGATTATGAAGTTGTCAAGGTGTGTATATGAGTGTAAAATGACTCACCCAGATATTTCTCTCTCAGACTGTCCAAGTTCCTGTGTACTCTGAGCAGGAGTATCAGATGTATCTCCATGATGATGGCTGGACTAAAGCAGAAACGGATCACCTGTTTGACCTGTGCAAGTGATTTGACCTTCGTTTCATTGTTATTCACGATCACTACGACCACCAGCAGTACAGATTAAGTATGCTATTTGTGTCTAAGTATCACAAATCAAGGCAATACATACATTGTTTCAGAATAGTGAGTTAAGTCAGATATTACCAGAAGCACTCTGATCAGAGGTGACTTTTCTTTGTGCTGACCACAATACCACCTTTGACAAAAACACGCTCTGCTGGCATGGACATGCGGATATTGTCTTAGTAAGGTAACCTTACAGGACGTGAATACGCTGCAGATATGGAAAGTATGATCATAACAACCTCTGGTAAATGTTGGACTGTTGTATAGCTTTATGTCGAGGATGTTTACTGTATCACGAACAGTGAAATTTCATGCCCTGTCTATTTGTGGATATATCTTCAGCAATACATCTGCAAAGAAATGGAATGAAAAACCTTTTCTTACTAGTATAGAAACATTATGTTGGGGTTGGAATGCAAATGAACCTATTCATTCTTTCAAATATTATTTTTATTTTATTTCTGAGCCCTGACTTCATCTATGTTCTATATCTCCTCCATCTCCTCAAACTGAGGGCAAAGGCAGCTTCACATTTGATATCTTGCTTGTTTTTGTGTAGTGTTTTGATGAGATTGACTTATGATGTCTGTTTAATGCAACGCAGTGTCAGGTTGCATGTTGCAGCATTTGTATTTTGACTGCAGAAAATTACTGCTGTCTATTTCTATGTATGTCATAAGAATACAGAGACTTTCAATTGATCCATTTATTTCTCAAATGTGCATTTTTCTTGTTCTTTTTTAATTGCACTTTCTCTGAATGTGGCACTTTCCTGTCTTCTTCCTGTAGGTGGCAGAGGAGGAATACTTGATCCAAGAGCTAAAGAAGATTGAGACGCGCAAGAAAGAGCATGAAAAGAAGGCACGGGACCTTCAGAAACTGATCACAGCAGCTGAGAGCACCACAGAAGTGCGGAGAGCTGAGCGCAAGGCCCCCAAGAAGAAACTCCCACAGAAACGAGAAACAGAAAAACTGGTAATGGCCATTCATCTTTTTTGAGCTGCAGAAACTACATAAGTCATTTACATGGACTAGTTTTATGAAAAGTCATCTCTTCCACTACTTCTGAATAGGTATTTTTTTCTCAGCTATTTAATTCTGATACTGATTAAATTAATTCAAGGGCCATATCTCATTAAACCTGGCTGCTTGCATAGCTTGCATTGTGTTAGGGTGGGAAAACTATTGAACTGTACAATATCGAACCAAGTTAAACATTGACCCATGAGTGTAATTTCTTTGCCAAAATTTTTGTAGTTCTGAGGGTGGCAGGGCTTGGATGATAAGCAAATATCAAAAAAAGATTGACATTTTGTCATTGCCACGTATATTAACTAAACAGGAATTCTGTTTTTCTCTCATCGCGTTACCCTACGTTATGCAAATATGTCATACAGCACTAAATAGATAAAAATAGTAATAAAAATAGAGGCTAATAAATATAGATGTGATGTTTGACTTCTTAGCAGTAATGTTGACACCTGCTTTAAACGCTTGTAGTTTTGTAAGTTCCTAACAGTCGTTGTCTTATGAGAGGATTTTCTTGTGTTTAAACCTCATCCGCAATACTATTAATGTTAAACCTCTGTAGAAAGTGAGCAGACATGTATTTGTTAATTTTTTCATTATGGTAATAGCTCCACTTAATGTAGGAAAAATATACCGGTTTTGAATAACTGATTGGAGCACAGAATGTTTATGTGCGCTAGAAGAAACGGTCCGTTTTACCTATACGTTTTTACCATTGTTTGCAATGATTATTATTATGTTTATGCTGTTTAGAGCCATCAATTGTGTAGCTTGCATTCAACTCTGTTGTACTTATTAGTCTGATATTACCCCTGACACTTGTATAATCCGTTTAAAATGAATTTATTGCTGTGTCCTGTCCACTTCTAGGCTGTACCTGAAACTGCAGGAATCAAATTCCCTGACTTCAAATCAGCAGGAGTCTCATTGCGAAGCCAAAGGGTGAGTCTAGCTTGAACCTCAGCATAGCCTTGATTCCAGCTTCATCCATTGCCATTTCCCCACTTCTCGATTTTTGCAAAATTAGTGTTTGAGGAAATGTGTTTTATCATTTCTGAGGAATATAATTTGTAACTGCCGGGTGATTGGGCTCAATGAAAGGACACAATATTTTAATACACTCCAGTGAACTATTGATGTCACAGGATGGTTAAAGATAGATTTTGAGCAGAAATACGCCTTGATTCATAAGAAGATAAGATAAGAGAGATAAGACCTTTATTAGTCCCACTAGTGGGAAATTTGCTTAGTAACGGCAGAAAGTGGACAGTACAAAGTTAAGAGCAGCAAAATTAAGAAAAACAATAGAATAGAATAAAATAAAAATAGAATAAAGTACTATGTCACAATATTATATAAAATAAAAACGTTACTAAAATTTACTAAGCTTACTGTCCGGGGTAAGGCAATTCAATTTGTTATTAGTCCAGCGGAGGTGGCTTTTTGTGCTTTCTATTTCTATGTGTTTTCTTAAATCTGCTTTTTGAGTGCCAGAGCCTTGCATAGCTCAACACTGGGATATATTGTACAACCTCTGCTATTTCTTTACTTCTTTTCCTTCAAAAAGAAGCTTATGAATCAGGAAGTTGAGGAAGAGAGCACCATAAGCCTGCAGTGTGTGCTGTCGAAAGCTGGCATGTCTGTTCAGTGGAAAAAAGGAGAAGAAGTGTTTAAGCTGGATTGAAGTATCACATTAGGCAGCAAAATGCTACAGTGAAGCTGATTATCAAGAAAGCAATGCCTGAAGACTATAGTGGTGTCTATAGTTGCCTATGTGAGGATCAGAAAACCAAAGCCACTGTCATAGTTTTTTGGTAGGATGATCATGAAGCTTAAATGAACATAAACTCCTTAAACTGCATTCATCTTAAAACTTATTTTTCATCTTATTTTTGGGACTACTGTAAAACTGATCTGTGAACCCTGTAGGAATAGAAGTGAGGAATGAAAACTCAATTACACCTTCTTAGGGTTTAAGTGGTTAATGACTGCTTTTACTTCTTTATACACTACTTTGATTGTTTAGCAGCTCCCGTTACATTCAGACAAAACCTGAAGAACCAGGAGGCCCCGGAAGGAGGTGTAGTAGTCTGTGAGCTGTCCAAAGCTGGGATACCTGTGCAGTGGTGGAAAGGTGAAGAGGAGCTTAGTAATGGGGCCAAATATAAGATGACTCAGGAGGGATCGGTTGCTGAGTTACACATTAAGAATGTCCTTCCTATGGATGTTGGGGAATATAGCTGTATTATTGGAGATCAAAAGACTACAGCTGAAGTGAATGTGAGGGGTATGTGCCAAGCCATCTGCCATCACAATAAAGAATTACAGTGAATGACAAATATACTTGTATACTTGTATATGTATCATTTTTATTATTTTCTCATCCATTACCACTTTCACATTCACTATGCAACCATTCATCATTAAATACGACCAAATAAATTGGTTGGCACTGTGTATTACAATACACAATGTAACCAAGACAAATGACATGGTCTTGTTCATACAATATTCCATATCATTACATCAGATCCTTCCAAATCTCAGTTCCAGTCCCCTCTTAACATTTACATAAAGCCAGCTGCATTCTTCTGTTTAACTGTGCTTTGTTATAACATCTTACTTAAACCCAATTTTGTCCTACAGCTGCAGCCTCTGTGTTCTTTGAGAAAGACTTAGGGAGTCAATGGAGGGAAACTCAGTGAACTTCAGTTGCTTGCTATCCAGCGCAAATGCACCAGTGACTTGGAAAAAAGACTCAAAGCAGATTACGCAAGGTGGACAGTTTCCTTTACACCAGAAGGGCTTCACTCATGAGCTGGAGATCAGGAAGCTAAAGCCTGAGGATGCTGGTGTATACTTTTTGTTTAATAGCTTTGTCTGTAATGCAGAAACATTGTTAATCTGGTATGGTTATGGCTTTAAAACTTTTTCACATTATTTTTTGTCATGTCTTGGTTGATCTACTACATCTAGGGTAAGTGTAAAATTCTGCGAATATACCGCCTAACAATTCTTAAAATGCATGGGTATTTATACATACCTCCAAGTAGCTCCAAACTGTATTGTTATATTTTACCATTTTCTTAATTATGTCACTCATCTTTATTTGTGCTTAAAAAATAATAACGAAACAATATTTCATTGAAAAGCACTTTGGGCTGTTACATACATGAAAATTTTTTACTTTCAGAGCGTGTGAAAACTGTGAGAGAGCTTCAGGACATCACTGTCACCGCTAGTGAAAATGCCAAGTTTGTATGTGAGCTCTCACATGACAACATCAGTGATGGTGTATGGTGGCTAGGCTCCAGCATTCTTCAAGAAAATGAAATGAATCAGATGAGCTGTCATGGTCGTGAGCATCACCTGGTGCTAACCATGACAACACCTAAGGAGTCAGGCGTCGTGTCCTTTGTGATGGGAGAAGAGAAGACTTCAGCTCGTCTAAGAGTGAAGAATAAACCTAAAGGTGTGGAAGTTGATACGTGCTATTCTAGAGACAGGGGAGCAACATAGCCAAAGGAGCTAAACCCCATGGTGGACAAACAAGCAGAAGGCGTAGCAGGTAGATTGGAAGAGGATGATCTGAGAGTGTGGGAGGGTGTGTAGATGTGTAAAGAGGTCAGAAAAATAATAGTAATAGTATTCAAATTATTGTTACAGTGGAAAGAAAAGATTACTCAAGTCACAGGAGCTTTTCTCTGGTTCTTGTCTCTGGACTTCATTTTGTACTGAATCAACATTTTTTTTCAGTGACCAAAGTAAAGGTTACACTAATACTGGCATAACTGCTTATTTTTGCAGATAGATATAGTGGCTAGGCTAACAGTATGCTTGCTGGTTATTTTACTGTACTGCATAACACAACAAATAACACATTATACTCCAGTTTTATAACACAACTGGAATACCCCATTTAATCAACAGTACGCATGTTAGGTGCAAAAATATTTTTACAGATAATCCACCAAGTTAATGAAATAGTCCCTGCCCACTGATAACCTCTTAGGCGTATGCAGTGTATGCCGTTTAACATCACTTATTTTATTCAACATATTTTATTCAGTTATATCCTCATTCATAGATGACTAAATAAGCTGAGAATGTGAATTTCTGTTATGATTAGAATTTTATGAAAAGTCCTTTTTTTGTGTAGAGAATCTTTATAGATTCTTTATAGTTTTGTTATTGTTTGACATCAAAACGAACAGCTTCCATGTGCATTTAGCAGCTTTCTCTTCCTATAGTTTTGATAGAAGAGAAACT
Organism: Alestes dentex; assembly: GCA_037576975.1. Taxonomy (NCBI): domain Eukaryota; kingdom Metazoa; phylum Chordata; class Actinopteri; order Characiformes; family Alestidae; genus Alestes; species Alestes dentex. The sequence continues at coordinate 10,073 of JBBIGA010037923.1, forward strand.
GAAAGACATGGTCATCTTTGAGGGAGATACAGCCACTTTATCCTGTGTCACCTCTGATGACTGCACTCCTGTCACCTGGAAGAAAAAACAACGTGACTCTGCTGGCAGGGGTAAAGTATGAACTTCATAAAGAAGGAAAATGTAACCTGCTTCTAATACACAGATTTGGAAAGGAGGATGCTGGAGTTTATATACGTGACACAAGAGACATGCAAAGCACGGCTGCGCTTGTCATTAAAGGTAAATATTACTGGTGTTCTAACTGAATATGAATATCAGGTAATACTCATACTTCTGTGTAATTTATGTATTGTCAAAGTAATTGGTTTTTTGGCATTTTTGAAATACTAACATGTCTGCTAGTCCATATCATCAAGGTTTTCTGCAGAACTTAGTTGAGTCACGCACTGGCATTGCGCAACACTGGCACAGGGAAAGTAAAGGTGTTTAAGTTGGGGGTGCTGACATTTCAAGAACATTGATCAGTTCACCAAACAGTCAGTACATAAAAACCACTGAGTTGTAAAGTGAACATTACTAATCTCATTACAGTAGCACCTATCAATATTAGGTTGGAGGTGACCAGTCGGTTCTTGAAGTTGATATGTTTGAAGAAGGAAAAATGGGCAGTTGTGATGACTAGATGGCAGGTTTTGTTGGGTCTTCCTGGTATGCACTGGTTAGTACCTACCAAAAGTGGGCCGATGAGGGACAACTAATGAACGAGCGACAGGGTCATGGGTACCCAAAGCTCACTCGTGTGTGGAAGTGAAGGCCAGACTGTGTAGTCTGATCCCACAGAATAGCTACTCTAGCACAAATTGCTCAAGACGTTGGCTATGATAGAATAGTGTCAGAATGCTCAGTGCATCACAGTCTGCTGCGTGTGGGTCTGGTATATGTATGGTGTGTGTGTGTGTGTGTGTGTGTGTACATATATAACATTAGGTGGTATGGTGGCACAGATCTGCTTGTCATTTGGCACTGCCATTTCCCTTTTTCTTTGGGTAAATCAATCTGTTTGTGTTTTAGCAACATGGCCCCAAAGCAGTCAACAGTAAGGGAAACAAAACAAAAAGGCCACATTAACTTAAAGAGCACATGGCTACTAAAATGACACAGATATTTACTATACTAAATTATTTTTTATTTAGATATTTAAGTTTTAAATATGGAGGTTGTGGGCCCCCTCAAAAAGTATTTGCTGATTCACTGCTCCCATCATGACCCCTGAATGCCAGCTCCTGACGGCCAGCAAGGAAGTCACATCGATTCAACAGTTCAGAAAGTTATTGTTTCATTATGTTTTGCTGACTGAGTGTGAAGACCTTCATTGATTTCAAGTTCAGCGACCCTGCCCAGACTCAACACTCCAGTCAGCCAGTTGAGTCTCTCATCGTAAGGAAGATTATTAAATGGCTTCGCCAAAAAAACAATATTACAATAGCAATAATGTCAACAATATTATGCACAGCTTGCAAGCTGGCTGGTTTCCCCTTCCAAGAGCTCCTTTAATGATATGAAACAAGGAGTTAACTCAAGAAGGCTGTAATTACGTTTTTATTTAAAGAATTATATGTACAAATGGAAATGGTTTATATCACCAGAAAAAAACACACTATGTGCAGCAGGTTGTCTCACGACTGAATCTCTCCAGACTATCGGTGTTAATTTAAAACATGCTGTCAATCAAAAAGGGGTTCCGCCCTTTAGACAGCTCCTCCAATCATCATGCAGCAGCCCAGCGTCCTGGCCTGCCCACTGCTCCATTCACTCCCAGAGAAGCTGAGCTTCCCTGAAAGTGACGATTTTGGTGCATTTATCCAATCACTGTCCAGTTTTTCTGCAGTGAAAAAAGCTCCGCTGTGCCCGTCCATAGAGCTCCAGTGAAGCTGCACTTCAGGAGGGTTTAATGCGCTGTGCTGCACAGAAATGTATGTCAAGAAAATCGCGTCAGACAATCTGCAATAAATACCTGATTCTGAACAAGCTAGTCATGAAGTTGAACTTGATCTAAAAGCAATATAAATATGACAAATTTGAGCATTTATTTTCTGACATATTAGAGCTTCCCTTGTAGTCTTAGAGCAGCAGCCACTGCCATCAAGGCATCCCTGGGAGGGCATGAGGGCGATTATGTGCAGCAGAAATCAATGCACAGGTATCATGTCTGAATTGATCTGATATATAAGGTATGGACTACATGATGTCCTACATTAAGTTCACCTTCTCTCCACTTATTGGATCCACATATGCAGTGTTGTGAACGAACGCATTCAATGAACGGCATTCATTGAACACGTTCTTATTTTTCGTGAATACTGAACTGAACGAATCAGTTCATAAATTATGGACATGCATGTGAGTAACGTTCACTCTCGTGAGACCAGAAGGCCGCCATGCTGCCAATCAAAACAGTTCTGCGGTGAGCAGAGCTGAGCCACAGAGTGTATTTGAATAATGTCTTTGAAGTCCCTGTAATGGTCAGGTGTCCCAGTATATTGGCCATATAGTGTAGTGTACTACGGAGCAGAATGTAGCATGAGGAAGGAAAAGGATACCTTACAATTTACGTACAAATGTATATTATTATTATTATTATTGTTATTGTTGTGATATTATTATTATTGTAATTGCTGTAGTTGTTATTTGAGGTAAATACTGTAGGTACCGTCTTTCAGTGTTGTAGGTACCATCGCAGACACATTTTGAATTATTTGATGTAGGGTTGTTTTTTTTTTGTCTTTTTTTCTGTGTATATACTTCTATAGCTTTATACACACACATATAAAATACATTACCATCTATATCTATATTTGTATTATTTGTATAGTGTATGTTTTACATTATACTGTTGTAAGCAATCTGCATTACCTTTACCTACACATATACACTGCCAGTCAAAAGCACACTACAGGTTTTTTTTACCACTTATACATTTATTTCATAAACTTTAGATTTTTATTCTTGTTAAACTTGTTATTATTGTTTAATTTGTTATTCTTGTCAAATAAACCTAGACTGTCCTTTAACATGAAATGCACTTGTTAACTGTTTCATCACTTAATGGCTTGTTAAATATCTAACAATTGTCCGGTGATCCACATTATAATTATAAGTAGTATCGGTAGCTTTATGTAGATCAGTAGTGATGAATAAAAAATTACATTTTGGCTAATAAAGGAACTAAAATGGTGAACATACTATAAATATATTAGTTAGCAAGAAAATGAAGTATGTTTTAGTACATTTTAAGTAGGGTTGTACCGATACCGATACCAGTTATCGGGTATCGGGCCAATACTTCGTAAAAATACTCGTAGTCGTACGTTGTTGTCCTGCCTGACTTCAATGTGTAGGGGGCGACAACGAGCTGGAAACGTCAGTTATTCTATCCACGAGCTATTAGATTTTTTTCAGTAGGACGAGTAAGCAATATCAGCGACTTGGAAATATTTTAAGATA
>JBBIGA010037942.1:0-13536 GCA_037576975.1 Alestes dentex
ATATATATATATATATATACCGTGCACCATGACTGTAATTTAAAAAATATGTTGGGCCAAAATGTTCTCTCAGAACTATCATAAAAGCATCAGGCATTACATTCCCAACAATTAAACCTTCTGAATGAATAGGTGCATGTGGTTTGAGAGGATTTTGAAAGGTTTTGGGGATGTATTTACAGGAGGACTATTGACTTCTAGTGTAAAATTCTAGTGTTATAGCCTTGTAGCGCAATTTTTAAACTAAAGAAGCAAAATGTGGGTGGTAGGTCCAAATAATACGGATCTACAATCGAAATATAACAATTTTATTTAGCAGTTAAGCTCACCAGTGAACCTAGACATGTCACCTGAATTGCACAGGTAATACTGAACATGGTAAAATACTTAGGGGACTACTTTTTTGGCTTACAGCACCCTTCAAGTACCCCTCCACCATGCACCATGAGTCCAATTGAATCATCCAATTGAATGAAGAGAGGCATTCAGTTTGAGAGGGTTGCGAAGAACTTTGGGGAGATTTGGGTGATGACTGACTTCTAGTGTTAGCAATGTTTGCGTCGTAGCTTCAGCTCTAAACTAAACAAAATTAGGACTACAGACATTTCTTGGCTGATTGACTACAACTGGAATAATAAATCAAAATTCGATTATCCTCTCAACTCTTCCTTTAAATACAGATTTGTAATTTCCTTAAAGTTTGAGGTTACACGCACACACACACACACACATACACACACACACACAGACTCTGATGCCACAGCTTCATAGCTGGCCAATAACAAGCTGTTGCGTGCTTCCTCATTCAGATCCTTCAAGCTCTCCAGTGTGCTTGCACATCTGATTCTAATAAGTGAAGAAAAGCAACATGATGGCAGTGCTTTCCCTGAAAGAACAAGCCCTCGCTTAGGGGAGCTAATCCTAAAAGCCGAACCCTGACTCCAGCAGTCTATAATGAAGTCTCGTACTGACCTCATCCCTAAGAAATCCCTCCTCATTCGAAACCTGTACACAAAGAGGACTCCGAGACTTTAATCTTATTGGCTTTGTTTCTTCCTCGAAATAGACACATGTTAACAATAAATTACAGGATTCATAAATCATTTAAATGAATCTATTGATGTTTAACGGTCCTTGGAATGTTTGTTCCATTCATTGTTTCAGAAAACTTTGATATTTGGAATTACAAAAAAATACTTGTTTGGAATTTCTCTTTGTTTCTTTGCAAACTTGAAACAGGGACATCAAATATCCACTTTGTACAACAGCCCAAATGCTCAAAACACATTTCTTTGATGGAAGTCATCTCTAGTCATTCTGGTGCTCTAGGAGAGTATTTTCAGGGAAGGGGGTGATCAGCCAAATTTTCCGTCGGTGAGGTGGGAGATGGTTACACTGAATCGATACCCCCTCACTGGTCCTGCCCTAGGTAACTGGCAATGTTGCCTATGCCTAGAAATGCCCCTGCCTGTGGTTTCTGACACACACTCAGCACTGTGCAAAAAGACAAATCAGAAAACTACACTGATTTTTTTCAGAATTTATTATGCACACCCTTTGCCTTTATTACAGCTTTCATTCTTTTTAAGGGAACCCATTCACAGCAACAAGCATGTCAGAACTACATCCAAAGTATGTTTATAGATAGCAGTATGCTGTATAGTGTCACAGACAAGTCTTTTTCTGATTGCTTAACAGATTGACATATTAGAGACAAGAGCTGATGACATTTGAGACATCCCATTCTAGTTCAGATACCATGAGGATAAGGGCAAAAGTGTACAAATGTGTTATTTGCTATTCCATTCCTTTACTACCAGTTGTAACATGGTTTAGTAATTTTCAAAAAACAACTCTACATTTTTAATCAGTTATTGAAGGTCACTAAATGATGGTGGTCAGCAATGCGGCACTTCGCTGGTTTGCTTTCTTGTTTGTAATTAGACGCGGCTGTTAAAGAAAGAGGGAGTTCTGGTATGGGTGCCAGGAAAGTGTGACTGTGACATAACGGCTGATGGTGCTTTTAGGGCTTGGCTTGAAGTAGCCCAGCCAGCCGTCACACTTTCCCACATAATGCTGCGATTTTGGTATGGGTTTAGATGCTTCGTCTTCAGTGTCAGAGGGCCCTTGATGTCATTAAATTCTCACCTAATCTGAGATGGCTTAGCATGTAGAACGTCTTATGCAAACTGCTCCCATATAAATGACAGAAGGGTAATATGTGCTGCCTAGTTTCCCTCATTAACTTGTGTTTACCTTCAAAACTGGTCCTAAAAAGCCCAGCAGGATGTCCCAGGGCTTTTATTAACCCAATGTTTTGGATATCCTACCACAACAATCACCCAAACAAAGTGTATGCTACAAGTCAAAAGTAAGGCATTGGAAGCAATAGTGATTTTAAAATTTACCAGAATAATTTACAATGAAGTCAATGTGCCAGATTGCCAACTTTCTTAATATCAATATCATGCTAGTAGCAAGCAGTTGAACTCTGTAAATGAGAGAGCTCCACTTGAACATCATTGACTTAGACTCCCTCTTGGACTTGAGCATTATGGCTTGAAAGAACTTGAGAAAAAGAAAGAAACACGGTGAGGCATCTGGCAGCAGATGGAACTCCCTATAATTGACTACTTTTTGCGTAACTATTTCCTGCAACAAGGCATTTGCAAGAGTGGATAATGCTGGGAAGTATTAACATGGGACTCAACTTGAGATTTACCTGTGTTGACTCGCTTTTCGACTTGAGATGTGCCTTTGTTGAACTGCTTCTTAACTTAAAACGTGCCTGTATTTATTAGTCAATTAGTCTGTGCAGCCCTAGAGTGTGATCATGTGTGGCATTTGTGAGCGTCTGACCTTGTCCGAATCGTCCGGTTTTGTGGATTTCTCGTGCTCCGCGGAATCCCAGCATCCTGCACACCACGTCTCCATCCTTCTTATCCCACACGTCATCACACACCGTCCCCCAGCGACGCTCATGATACACCTCCACTCGACCCTCGTGAGGACCAGAGCCATTCACCAGCCTCACCAGCGCGCTCTCCACTGGAACACACACACATTAAACACAGAGCTTGTAACCATCAAACTGAACACATAGAAGGTCATTATGATACATGACGTGACTACACACAAAAAGATCTATGCGAAGTGAAACATATCAGCATGAGCAGACCCAAAGATCCATGTCAGGCTGTCTGATGTAGCCAAAGTTTATTTTGGGTCATATAAGTATGAAAGAGTAGTGTGTGTGTGCATAAATGTATACCTGCATGATTTAACGGGCTATGAATTATGGCAACATACATATGTCCAGCAGGTGTTTCACTTTAAAGCTGCATGAGGAAGCGATTTTATTAACTCCAAATTCCAAGAACGAGTCAAGCCTTGTTTCAATGTTTGGAATGTTCTTTTTCTTAGGTTTAGAGACCCTACATTAAACAGTTTCAAGGCTACTCAGACCTTCTGGAATGGGGTCTGTTTGACCCAAGAGTTCGGTACATTTAGACGAGTGTTAAGACTGTTTTCAAGCATGAGAGCAGTCCAGAGAGCTGATCCCTGGTCGGTCAATCTGAAAACAGTGGCCTGGGTATGTGTGAAAGCTGTCCACTCTGGTGCTGTGTGTGCGTATTAAACAGCTTATGAGAGTAGTCAAAAGACAACATAAGAGGTTCTCTGTCTGCACCATGGGCATCGGAACCATAAACGCCCCCCCCCACCCCCCCACACACGCACGCACTTTTCAAGATCATCCCCACACCCCCGGACAACAGCCGAGACGTAGAGCACTGCGTCCCCCTCACATTAAAAATGCTTTTTTAACTCTTCTTGTACTTTAACTCTAGTAGAGATATTTACAATTAATATATGGATTTCAAATGAGACCTTTGACCACTTCAAGAGACCTTTGAAGCTTCATTACTTGGGAAAGATGCTACATAAAAGTGTTATACATTGAACGAGTGTCTGTCATTTTAGTCAGAGGTCCTCTAAACCAATAGTAAGTCATGTATTTTATTAAACATCATGTCCTCATCTAATAGTGTCATAACCTGTTCATAAATACTAACACAGTACTTTATTAATGTTATTAAATGCTTACAGGTGTGTTAGGAACTCCCCATGTTGGCATGCTTCAATTGTGAACCATTTATATTCAGCAGCTTTGCAACTTCTCTATAAACTAAAATACTGTGGCCCACATAAACATCTGCAAGTAGTGTGATGATACATATTTGCCATATTGCCCACATTTAATTACGGCTAATGCTGAGTCAGCCTATCAGACCATAAGATGATTCTAAATGCTGTAGCTGTTAATGGGTGGTGATGCACTGTTTACTCAGTGACAAGATTAACACACCATGACATTAGATGGATGGATGTGACGGCCTGGTTACACCGAGCCCAGGGAACATTTTCTAAATGTGGAACAGATGCCGCGTAATTCTTAGCAGCAGAGCCTGGCCCGATTTGACTGATTAAAGCAATGTGAGCAATATGTGGGCACACATGTCCCAAGCAGAAGTGCAAGTTAAGTAATGATGAGATTTTAATTTGAACGTGCGTGAGGGCAAAGGTCTGGCTGTGTGCCGTGGCGTGCATTAAAGGGAACATTTACCAGGAAACAATTATTTTGATATTTGCCTATTATCGAGTCCCAGTAGACCCGAGGCAGGTGTGTTGGAACAGGGAAGCGCAGATGGATCTCCAGTACTGGAGCTGTCAAACACTAAATTAAGCTTGTTAACCCCTTAAATTCCTGGCTTATTATTCAATTATTAACCAATTATTATAACTACTTCTTTCGATAATTGCCTGATTTCAAACTTTCCAAAAAAGTTATTAAGCAATTCTTTTATTCATTTATTAATATTTTTCAGTAAGAACAATAAATTATGTGGCATAGGTGAACTTAATCTGTAAATTGTGTAGATATGAAAATGATGAATTGAAGTAAAGACCATTTACAAACCAGTGGTGGCCCAAATAGGATTTTATAGGCTTTGAATATTCCTTGGTATTTCTTGAATTCAAAATCACTCTTAAAAATAATATTGACATTGTTCAATTATTTACAAATGCAAAATGTATTTCAACACTGCAGTTTTAAACAATTTATCAATGATCAGCTGAAGCCCAGCATGTGCCCAGCATGTTACTATAGAAGCCGCAGTTGTAGCCTCTTGCCCAACTTCAAATAATTAAGACACTAAAGGTGTAACAAATTAGAATTATTGTTTAATTTAGACAGTTCAGTTAAGACTCAGGGCTTTTTGGAGCTGCAGGCTTGTCTGGATGTGAGAAAGACCATCATGGGAGTATCATCCACTTCCAGAAATCACCACAACAAACAGGTCAGAAGCTTTGAAATCCCTCTGGTATGATTCTCTCTAAACATTCAGCAGTGTTTTCACTTTACGTTCTGGCACCTACTCAGCTCACCCTGAGCCATGGTAGAGTAAGTATGAAAAATATTACTGGGTTCCCGGTATTAGGTACTAGATTGACATAATGGAAAACCGAACAAGGAGTAGAGTCAAGCTGAGTAGAGCCGATGACATGCAGTGGAAGTAAATGTAAAAATCTTACATAAAATACACATTTTGTGACAAAAATTACTAACTGAAAAAATGCTGTTTGCATTTTTCAAACCGTGCACTGTAGAAGATCCAAGTTCACACAATTGAAAGAACTGCCCGAGTGAGGCCTGCGGATCACTTAATTCACCTGGATTAAAGACTCCTTTTGTGCCATTCAAGATCTTAACTGACATACAACACCCCCCCCCCCACACACACACACACACACAGGCAGACTGCAATTATGTCATTTACTGTTTAGAGCCAGACATGTTCTCCCCTGCCGAGAAGAAGCTGGTCTACAAGCTCTATCAGTCAGAAGATGCAGGAAGCCTCTGTAGGGGGCAACATCTAGGAAATGAGATCCATGACAGATTGTGATAATACACCCTATTTAAGAGAAAACTGTCACACTGCAAAGACAGATAGGTGGACTGAAGCTCTAAATATGAGAACCCTTGATGACATTCCAGGAAAAAAAAGGCATTTTTGTTTTATGAAAGCAGTTTGTTTGTCTGTGTGTGGAAATGGAGAGATCACTCATACACAACATTCAAGAAAACATCAAAAAACAGACTGAGTCACTGACCAGTTGAGCCACTAACCAGAGAACACGCCTGCTGGAAGTAACAGATGCTTAATCATTTTATGAACTGTTATGAACTGTTTTCCAGGCTAAATTCAAGATGTACTTTTTAATCCAAATTTCCAGACCAATTTGCCATGGCCAGTTCCAACCCAGTAGCTTGGTTTCTGCCTATGATACAATGACAGCAAGATCTACCTGTCTTTTCAAAACGCCTTTAATGAAAAGTCACTGGACAGCTCAACACATTTGGAGGAGAACACTAACCACCAATGTCAAAATGTTCTGAAAACGTATGGCACTTATCCCACAATCTATCCCAAAAATTGTGCTTCTGCTTGCATCAGCACATGTGCAGTAACATCTTCTAACAGGCACGCAGACATTTTGAACATGGACACCATTGTAGCAGAAGATCAAGGTATGAAAACAGCCACGTTACATCAGGTCGTTTATGGAGATATCTTCAATACGCTTCATCTCGGCACATGTGATTTTTAACATTGACATGTTTAAGCAAAGACAGTGCAAGTGGGTTTGATGTTGCTAGTTAGCTAACCCACTAGCCCTCCCATCCAAAATTGGGACCATCTGTCATTGGTATCTCCTCTAGCCTTGAAACTGAAGGATAGGGAGGGGGACTGAGGAAGTGGAGGCTGTGCATGAGTGATATCTGCAAAGCAATGACACTGACCCAGCATGGATCTGTCTGTCCATGTCCTGGAGGGTTTTGTTTGAGTTGGCCCAAATGTATCAGAGCCTGTTCAACACGTTCACATGGACAACAGGACATATGCTATTGTTTATGTACACTGGCCTATAAAGAGGACAGAGCACGTTCTCTTTCAGTCTCTCTCCCTCTTTCTCTCTCTCTGTTTTTAACACTTCATTTCAATCTTGTGAAATAAAGTGAAATAAACACTGCACCGCTAAATATCTGCAGAAATCCAAGAAACCAGAGAACGAGTCAACTTTGGACTATAAAGAGCACTCTTTTCTTTCTCTTTCTTTCTCTCTCGCTCTCTTTCTCTTTCTTTCTCTTTCTCTCTCTCTCTCTCTCTCTCTCTCTTACTCTTACACACATACAACAAAAGAGTAAACACTTGACAGGAAATGCTTTATCAACCTCAAGAGTAATCAGATGTGCCTCACAAAGTAGTAAATTGCTGCAGTGTTCCTAGTTACAATCTATATTATATTATATTATATTATATCATATTATGTTATATTATATAGAGTATGTATTAGAGTACGTAATTCTGGCCAGTATAAATTCCTGTGGTGTCACTTAGTTAGGACAAAGGGACCCTTTAATGCAACCTATGGCTCATCTAACAGACCACAAAAGCCACACAATAGAAGATTTAATCGACCCAATCATTTACAATGCCATCAAATATAACGCAGTAATTAATGTCCAATAATATATACACATAGCCTCTTAAACTTTGCTTGACTGTAAAAAAAATCAACACTATAATATATATTTTTAAGTTTTTTTTTTTTTTAACAATTTATTCATTTGATTGCTTATGATCAGTAACATGTGTTTCATAGATCAGTTGTCTATGTACATTGGTCAAGTATTTTACCACACCACTCACTGAGTCTATTTCAGGATGTCTTTTTTGCAAACAATTATCACACTTATCATATTTATCTCATTTAAATAATAGGATACTTTTATTATGTGTGTTAAATGTCAAAAACAAAAACCAAAAATTCCAAATGGCCCACTAGCAGTACCATCACAGCCCACTGGGGGGACGCAGGCCTACGTTTAGAAACTTTTGCTCTAAATCGCCTTGACTCCAGCAGAACTGGTGTCCTTCTGCCCTGCTTTCATCACTGCAGGCTGAGCTGCTCAGCTTCAGCAGAAGAAGCCAAAAACCCTCTCTGACAGCCCCTGAAAACCCAGATGCCCACTTATCCGGCTGTCTTAGTAAGGCCGCTTTCACATCTACCTTGTTTGGTGTGGGCTGTTCAAACTTTGCCTTTTGTTTTCACTTTGGTTTCAGTGTGGTTCCTCAGGGACCCCCAAACCATCCACAGTATTACTCTTACCCTTTGTGCCATGAACTGAGTTGGAGAAAAATGTGGACCCTGTGGGGGTCCCTGAGGGCCAATTTAAGTCTGAAGTTCAGAGAAAACAGGAGCTTTACAGCTCTGTTGCTTTGGTCACATACACATGTGTGTACAGGAGGGGGTGTTGAATGACCTGTTACACTGCTATTGATTTATTTATGTGAGTGGTTAATTGCTTTGTGGCGAGCCTCAAAGAATCCAGCCAGAGACGAATGTGTGCGAACGGTCCGTTTAACCACACATCAGCTTTCAACTGTTTGCAGTTTACAAGCTGTCTGTGTATTTACAAGTGCTCCAGCCCCTCTGCCTTACACCTCAAACTCTCACCTTCCTAACGCTCATACACACAGATGGAGCTGCCAGCATACGCATGCCATTCATTCCTTTCAGAGTGGTAGAAAGATGGGAGAGGAGAGGGGCACAGGAGAGAGAAAGTGAAAAGAAAAGAGACATCAATGTTCTCCATCTTCATTGGTCATTCCATGCCAGCCCCCTTCAGGTGAAGCCTCTTCGAACTCTTGAATGTTCTTCTCTTTATTGTTATCTTTGGAGCTTCGTGCACCATGACTGAAAAAACACTCTTCTGTGCCTGAACCACATGTTATACATTTTTTAAACTAGGCAATAAAGTTGAAAACGGGTTTCTACTGAGAAAAAGCATAAAAAACAGCATGTTGTCCACAGCTGACCAATCTGTATCAAGCACGCCTTCTCTGGGGCAGCTGGTGGCCTAGTGATTGGGGAGTTGCCGCTGTGATCAGAAGGCCTTGGGTCTGAATCCCAGGACTGCCAGTGCCACCACTGAGGTACTCTTGAGCACAGAACCATCCCAAGCATTGCTCCCCAAGCTGTTCCTGGCTGCCCACTGCTTCACTCGCGTGAATGGGTTCACATGTGACAAAAAGGGCCACTTTATTTTTCTAGTTACTCATCCTAATTCAGGACCATCTGGGGTGCTGCAGCCTAGCCCAGCCCTCATAGGGTGAGTGGACACACACGGTCTATTTAGCATCACCTGATGTCGGACTGTTGGAGACACAGTGAGAACATAGACTAGAAAACCCCACACACAGGACCCTCAGGCACCCCAGCTGGGAAAAGACCACATTGCTCTTCTCTCACTCACAGTGCTCTCACAGACATTCCCAATGCTTATTCTCTCCACACCACTCACGCACTGCCTGTTATACACACGAGCCACACCTCCAAGAATTTACAACAGGTACCAAAAAAAAGACACTGGAACTATAAACACAATCCTCACACACTCCCTTACACGCACTCCACCCACACTTCCATCACACACTCTCTCGTGCCTCTGAAACCAATTTCAGAGCAAAAATAAACACAACGCCCTCTCAAAATCTGCTGGAATGTGTGTGTGTGCTCACAACAGTGGGATCAGCACCTGCTTTGGTATCCAAGTGTTCTTTAATGATGTCATCCAGAAAAATAATCATTCTCCCGTCTGAGCACAACACGGGCCCTGCGTGAGTGCTATGCTTCCTTATAACATTTAAAGCGGCTCCTCTCTGCGCTGCACTGACGCTTTAGCCCTCTGAGGTTGGCGCTCCCTCCAGAGGGATTTTTTGGATTTTCCAAAAGAAAACATCGAAAGCTCCGCGAGTTTTTGTCCTAGAAACATATAAGTAACACCACTAGAAACCTTGAACCCTCTAGTTTTCAAATACGTATGTTTTAAAATAAAATATATCGATGGCACTTTGTAAATAGAATAAAAAGGAAGCATGTGATTTCCTGTCCCGTAGCCATGCTCTCAGCTATTCAGATGTAAAACAGCAGTCTAAATACCTGAATAGCAGTGGCGTGATTGGCTCATTGTGCAGCAGGGGGCAGTGAGAGCACGCCCATTTCACCCATATAAACAAATGCACATGCTCGTTCTACACACTGGAAAACTTTTTTGGAAGAATGCCGAGCGGTTTCTTCCTGCACGGGAGCCTGGTGTGCAGCTGAAGGCAGAGGACAACCACACTCCTCTGGATCTCCTCAAGCTGGTCTTTTCAGAGGATGCTGTGGAACACCAACAAGCAAGCTGCCAGGAGCATCGCTGGAGGTGCCAAGTACAGATGGGTGGACTTCTGAATTCTACAGATTCCTTGGACTGGTATTCTATATGGGCATGCTCAAGCTGAGTCAAGTCACTGACTATTGGAGGAGAGACAGCATCTTCACTGTCCCTTTCCCAGCAGAGGTCATTTCAAGAGACAGATTCAGAACCATATTTTGGAATGTGCACATGAGTGATTCGGATAAAGACGGAAAGAACGATGCCAGGAAGGGAACCATGACAAACTGTTCCGTGTCAAACCCCTCTTGGACACCATACAGAGTGCCTGTAAGGAATTCTATCATCCCCGCATTCTATGATGTGGCTCCCACATACCATACTATGAGACAGTGCATGAAGGACAAACCAACCTAATTGGGCTTCAAGTTGTTTGTGCTCGCAGACTCCAGCAATGGGTATACCTCTGACTTTTCTGTATACACAGGAAAGAACAACTTCCCCAAAGGTCATGGCCTCTCTTATGACTCTGTCATGTCACTGACCGACAAAGGATATTTGGGGTCTGGATACCACGTGTACATGGACAATTTCTACACCAGCCCAAAGCTTTTCAAGGACTTATATGCTGCCAAGTTTGGTGCCTGTGGAACATCCAGAGAATCCCGGAAGGACTGCCCACGCAGCAACCTCAATGCACTGAAAAAAAATTTGCCCAGAGGAACAACCCGCTGGATAAGAGATGGCCCTGTGGTCTACGTGAAGTGGATGGATACACGAGAGGTGTCTGTCTGCTCCACCATCCATGCGGCGCACACCGGGGATGTAGTGCAGTGAAGAGTGAAAAGTACACAAGGTGTCTGGTCAGCACAGTCCGTTCCGTGTCCCAAACCTGTGGTAGAGTACAACAAGTACATGTGTGGTGTGGCTTTGTCTAACCAGTTGATCCAGTGCTTCACCGCACAGCACAAAACTGTGAAGTGGTACAAGAAACTCTTTCTTCACTTCCTGGACATTGCTGCAACAAACTCCTTCATCCTCCACAAAGAACTCATGCAGAACATGCAGAAGGAAAGCATGAGCCACAAGCAGTTTCTGGAGGAGCTCACTGCACAACTGTGTGGTGTACCGCTGACTTCTCCGCCCCCAAAGGACGTGGCTAGCTCCCGCGCAGGCGGACAGCCACATGCCAGTTTGTGGGACTGAGCTCAGCTCAAACGGGACGAGGGCCGGTGATGGTCGCAGAGCCTGTGTTTACTGCAAGTGGCAGGGAAGGACAGCAAAAACTCGGTGGAAGTGCGACACATGTAATGACTACCTTTGCCTTTATCGCAACAGAAACTGTTATGCTGCTTGGCATCAAGCTGGGGACTTGTAGAGCTTTGGGGGCGGGGGCAGGCAGACAATGACAGCCACTGACACATTGTCGGGGTGGGGGGGGTTACAGATGTGGTACACCCATCTAATCAATATGCATATTAAAGAGCTACTGGCTTCAGAGAAAACTTGGGTAGTCTGACTTTTTTTTACAATTTGTATTAAAACTACATAACATTTCTGAATTCTGTTCATTATTTACTGTAGCCAAAACATATGTTTACAAGATTCAAGGTACAAGTCTTTCTCAGATATATTTATGGTGTGTTTTTTTTACTTTGTCTGAAGACCTCTGAAAATAGGTTTTTGTCATGTCATGTTTACACAAAATTTGAATAAAAACAAATTTCATGACATTCACTTTAGTCTCATATTATTATTGCTGAGGTTTTCCAGAATATAACCGAATGTGTCACTTTCGCATGGGTGTTTTAGTTAGATAAAATACTTAAAAATGTAAAGGTGTAGCAAACTGCCTCAAAGTACCTGACAGGCCTTGGAGGGTTAGGGTCCCATATTTGGTCTGGACCTTTGGACTCTTGAGTTTGGTCTGCTCCAAAATAGCAGGTGTGAGAGGTGCCTTGGGCCAAGGTCTGGACCAAAGAACCGAAAGAGGCGGTCTCAATCCATCTGCAGTGTGAAACTGACTGAACAGTTGATGGGTTGGACTGATTACATGAAGCTGAGACAGTCTATTAAGGTAAAAAAAAAACCCCAAAAAGTTGTGTATGTTTTGTTTTACATTGCATTTTTCTTTTCAGCATCATTTCTAATCTTATTTGCAGTTTTTATACAAAGTTTGCTACTTAAACAGCCAATGGCATCCGAGGCCATGCCAAGAAGCTATAAAGTCTATGAATATCTTTGCAAAAAACTAAATGTAGGTTCTAAACATTAAAATACAAGATTAGATTACACATTATAATACACTTTTGGCTCTCTAAAAAATTTCCAGAAGGTTTTTTGAAATCACCATTCTTAAAACTGAGAAACCTCCACATAATATAAAAATCCTAGAAAGAACCGTTAAAGTGGTATAGAACTCAGGGTTCTTTAAAGGGTTCTTAAGACTTGGGGTTATTCTGTGGAATTGCTCAAAGAACACATCTCCTATTTTAAGAGAATAATTACCTTAAGTTCTAACTGTGTATACTGTGATGCTATTTTAATGACATGAGAGTAGAAATAAAGTCCGGTTAAAATAAATGACAGATTAATATGAATAGACTAAAGGAAGAATTATTTATGTTTGTTCAATGTGTTACATGTCCTCCCCCCTCCCTGCCTGGGCCCGATTGCAATTATTAACCTGTCAAAGGCAGATGTAGTAATGCGGCGTTTAAAGTACATAATGAAACGGCAGTTATGCTGACGTCTCGTTCCTGAGGGCGCTGGGTGAAAGGTGAGAACCATCGCACAGCTGGAAACATGTGTACAGCACTTCATCTGAACAGAGCTTTATGAATAAAAGAAGGGCGGGAAAAATGTGAAGCACGCGTTTGATCCCGGAGCCGCTTTCAGACACGATTCTGTTTTCCTGCACTGCGTTGGTGTGTGCAGGACAGATGAGATCATGGGACTGAAACACACCATCCATTTTCTGCTCGAACCAGCCTGGGTCTAAAGCAGCACCGTGAGGAGCCGCCCAGACTGAAGAACACACACATATACTGAGACCTTAAAGGCCCCACAGCTCACTTTCCCGTGACAGGATTTATGATTTTTGTGCAGGTTTATATCCAGAAGTAATTCATTTTACATGACAACCTCGCTTTACCCACTTTTTGGGACATCAGCTGTTTTTCGTGTGTGTGTGTGTGTGTGTGTGTGTGTGTGTGTGTGTGTGTGTGTGTGTGTGTGTGTGTGTGTGTGTG
>JBBIGA010037953.1:0-11082 GCA_037576975.1 Alestes dentex
AATCCCTATATCCAATAGCAATTTGTTACTTTTTAACAAGGGGTGTGGTCTTAAGGCTGCACAACATGCACACAATATTGGTATGAAAACTATACTGCTATATTGCGATGGCCATGCTTCTGAAATGGCTCACATCATTATTTTTTTAGGAATTAAAAAGCCTCAAAGTCTATAAATATTGTTTAATTTTCAAAATGCACATTCACTTCCCCATCCATACAGTCCATATTAACTAAGCTTCCAAAATGGTGTTTTCATAAAGTTTTTGTAATGTCACAGTGCCAACACATTCCCATAACTCTTATTCGGCCTACAACATTGAAGCCCTGGGAAGTGAAGTTAAGTATGTTAATTGTCATTGCAGCCATAAACACAATGCACAGTGAAACGAAACAATGTTCTTCCACCATGGTGCAACACAAGAACAAAAACAGAAATGCAGAGGAAGGGGTGGGGCTCAGCGCGGTATGCTCCAGCGATGTTTGTGTAAGCGCAGTCCAGTCCAGCACGTTTCGAGAATTTAGGGAGAACTGACTTCAGATTTGCATGGTTGACATCCCTGGCAACAACAAACAGCCTGTCCTGGTGAGTTTTGGAGCTCACTGATGGCTTCATAAAGTCTGGCCAGCGCATTGTTAGCGTTAGCGATAGGTGGGATGTATTTCGCGACTATAAGCATGTTGATGAATTCCTGCAGTAAACAAAATAGTCTACGTCTAACAGTCACCAACTCCAGCATTGGTGACCCTTAACTATTCACTAGCACAGTGTTCACGCACCATCTGATAGGAAAGCTGAGACTCCTGGGCTCAACACCTCCTTCTGCAACTGGATCCTGGACTTCCTCTACAACGTTTCCAGTGCTGCCATGCTTAGCACAGGGCCCCCCCAGGGCCATGTGCTCAGCCCTCTGCTGTTCACACTGACGATCCATGATTTGAACTGTGCAGCAATGCACAGTTCAAATCACATCGTCAAGCATGCTGATGACACAACGTAGTGGGCTTGATCAGCGGGAATGAAGAGGTGGCATACAGAGAGGAGGTGCAATGGCTAACAACCTGTTACTGACATCGTTACTGACATTAAGAGGGCATGATGTGATCACTCTCCACTGAACATCAACGACTCCCCAGTGGTGATCGTCCAGAGCACACCAAGGAGAACCTCACGTGGGCCCTCAGCATCAGCTCAATTACCAACAAGGCCCAGAAGCATCCAAACTTCCTGCGGAGACTGTAGTTGCATCGTGGCGTTGTACGAAAATTGTGCCATATCAGATCATAGGACCCTACAGAGGACAGTAAGGATTGCTGAAAAGATCCCCATACACCGTCTTTTCCCTCCTTCCATTTGGCAGGTTTCGCAGCATCCAGGCCTTCACTACCAGGATGGGGAGCTGTTTCTTCCCCCGGGCTATCAGACTCTTAGATCAGGACTGAACAACGAACACACACACACACACACACACACACACAAACTCTGAACTGAACTGCTTCGCTTCTCCTAATCACACTGCATATGTACCCTAAACTGATCTGCCATAAACAAGAAAACTACCTGCCATTGTATTTTTTATACTGTACATTTTTTTTTAAACATGTTCCTGCTACTTGCTGGTTTTGAATTATTTATTGCTATCTACCTTAGTATATGCATTCTTTTGCATTTTTGCACACTGAATGACAGTCATAATGTCATGTCATATGTCATAATAATGTAATCAGGAAAACTACTACTGTTACTGCTCCTGTTGACTGCACTGTATGTTCTGTAAATTACTGTACCGTTACTCTTGTTTTGTTTTTTTTGTACTCTTTCTCTGTCCTCCCTGTCTTGTGTAGTTGTGTGTGGTATTCTGTTTTTGTTCTTTGTGTTGCACCATGGTCCTTAGGTCACTTTTCCAATTTTATTCAAACTTGCATTGTGTTGATTATCAGTAAAAGGTAATGAAAAGATTTAGAAGATTCTACACTTTGTTATGCTGATAATAGACAAAACTGAAAAAATCAGCAGTTTTATTAGTAGACTCAAGACTTTTGGACCCTGCTGTATAGTTAGGAGTAGAGGCTGGCCCAGGGTGTAGGGTTAGGGAAAACTTATCTGTCTTACCTATGTCTTATCAATGCACCAATAATTACCATGGCACCAATGAAAGTTATTTACTAAGCAATGTTAACTATAGCCTGGTAAAGTGGAACCGGCTCAGCTTCACTGATGCTCAAAAGATCATAATTTGGAGGATAAAGACTCATATTTGAGAATAACTGGTGTTAGTGCAACAATAAGAATAAAATAAAACTAAGATGTGATAAACAGAAACCAAAACCATAGATTTGGAATGATGGACAGCCCTGCAACCGTATTTATATTCTTTAAGTCTGTTGTTGTTGTTGTTGTTTATTTACATATTTCACAGCTGAAAACTAGCAATCACATCTGTAAATATGCTACAATGTCAGAATATAAAAATATAAACCTAAAACTGACATTATCATCAACTTATGGGGATTTTCAAACCCCTTAAATGTTTATATTAGTCAGGCCCTTGTCATAATAGTGAGGAATTTAAGCAAGAGTTTATATACGGACCCTCAGGGATCTTCTGACCAGGCTGTTAAAGAGAAGCTGGCCATGAACCCAAATAGCCATGATGCTGCATCAAACGGCACACAAATCAGGCTGGAGGACGGCCGCTGCAACGGATTAACCTCAGCTGAGGGCAGCGTCCATGAGCAATGGAGCCAGAAGTGTTTTGATGAAGCTCTGCAGTGTAGTCTTGACAGCACTGATATGAAAACACAGAGCGACCTTCGTTTAACCCTCAAACGGATTGCTGCTGAATTGTATGCATGATTCAGCCCTAACAGTGCTTCAGAGGACCAGACAAATGCAGAAGGAAATGCATCAGAGACCCATCATGGGACATTTGTTGACATATGGCCGATTTTATTAATTTCTGATTTATTTACAGTGCCATGATTATGTATTTCAGATCCTTATAAAATTGTTGTATGAGACTCGAGGAAACCCCAAAAGTTTAGCAACACCTGTATCACATGGGTGAGAAAGTAATTGCCCCTGAGATCAGTAACCAGTTGTAACTCCTTTGTGGAGATCAGTCTTTGACAGCATTGTGGAGGAACAGTCCCAGAACTGCTTAAACTCAGCCACACTGAAAGGCTTCTGAGTGCAACCTGTTGGTCCTGCCACAGTATCTCTATCACTCCCAATCACACCCAATTTTAGCTGGCATGGGCGTATGTTAGCTAACATAACAAAATTGGTGGTTAGTGTTCTCCTCCAAGTATGCTGAAAGCCAGTTACATTGCGTTAGCAGCAGTTTGAGATGTGGTGGAGCTTCACATGCTTTGGAGGAAGCAGCTGCGTGCCTTCACCCTCTCAGGTATTGGTGGCATCGTGACAAGTTATTCAGGCCCTAAAGCTGCAAAGCATGCCTACATTATTGCACTACCACCACCATGTTATATAGCTGATATTGTGGAATGCTGTGTTACTTTACGCCAGATGTAATGGGGTCCTTAATGTATTCAACTTCCCCATTTCAAGCCAAACAGCCACAGTGTATTATTCCAAAAGGCTTGGAGGTCATCACAGTGGTTTTACCAAACATTGGCAAGCCAGTCTCCTTCTAATGGTGGAACCATAAATACTGACCTTATCTGTAGGAAACCTTTACAGACTGAACTACTGATATATCAACATTCTTCTCTATTTAGTTGGTGCTAGGACTCCATGGGGATGGCAGTAATAAAGTCTAGTCTAGGCGTTCACAAACACATATACACACAGATGCATATAGTCACATTCGCATCCGCACACATTCACGCTTGTTTACTCCCCCTTTTCTTCTCCATCCATCAGCCTTGCTATTTTCTTTCTCCCTCTGTAAAAATATTCAAAGTGAGAAATCACGGAAAGCTGATAATTGACCTGGAGGAGAGCAATTACCGCTGACGTGTCATTAATGTTTTAATAAACCAACATCGCTTTACAGCACTTTCTCCCGCCTCCAGTGCCCACCATGCAATAGAAAGCAATTAAAACCATAGCAGTGTGTGCGCATATGTGTGGGGGGGCCTAAAGCCCGTAAAACTCTACATTTAATGAACAAGGACTTGCGGGACTGGCTCCTGAATTAGATGGAGGAGCTGGAGATATCTGCTATCATTTTAATACCCAACAAAACCCCAACAAACATGACGCACTGGGGCTGTATGAAGATAAACAAAGTGTGCTGTAGGTCCTATTGTTTCTGAAAGCATGATAAACAGCTCTAGTAATTAATCCAGCCGCTCTAGAGGGAAGCCTGGTTAGTAACAGGAGGCGCTCTGGATAACCCTCTAATCGCTAATCGTTCCAACAGACACCAAACGAATCCCTAAAGAGGACGGATGCTCTACGTTACACATACAGGGACGTGATAAGTGATCGTTAATCCCACAAACGATGGTTAAAGCATAATTTATGGAATCACAGTGTTTTTGCTGCCCATTTTGGTTTTAAGGACTGCTCTGTTTTGAAATTTCTCATTTATTTTTTTTTTAATTTAGCACACAGTTCATTTTAAGTGATTTTACTTAAAAATCCAACTACCAAGTTAAAGTAAAGATATCAGCTGGTTGAAAATGCATAATCTTTCAGTTTTTCAAATAAACTATTATCAGCTCTATCAGTGTACAAAAATAACAATAGCATTAAACATAAACTGGTCATAATTTTTAGAATATCTGAGTACTGTTGATGCGTGGGTAATTTTCTAATATGCTGTTCCAAACCAGCCCAACCCGTGGGTCCCATGGACTGATAATTTGGTGGGTTGGGTGAAAAAGCAGAGATAAAGACTTACAGAAACATTAAGGGCCGGGTCTCTGATTTGTGTGGGTCAGGCAGGGCAGGTTGGCTCTCATAATGACTCATTCGGATATGAGTAAAATACCCTGTCCCACGCATTACTGATTCTTTCTGAAAATGACTCTTTAAAAAAAATATAAGGTTTATATTTCATAATTAACCACAAAGTTCACAATATGCCCAAATGATGAATTAATCGTTTATATCAGTGTAAATGAGCTACAATTAGCCATGGTATACTCTTGCGCAAATCAGTTCATTTCAGTACTTCAGTACAGACTGCTATATTCACAGAATTAAAACAATAAATCAAACATGTCATGCCTTCACGATATAGCGACCTCTTATTTTCTATCATATGACTTCATAGGCATAACTTCTCTATAGCTCAAGGGCCAATGGGGGTTTTGCACCCTGAGGCAAGGGGCCACAGCTGTCTGGTGCGAATGTATTCAACTAAAGCAGCGGTAATTTATTTATTTCCAGCATTTTACAAATATCAGCATATTACAATACCACACAGAGAGGCAAATGCTAGTGTTACAAATGAATACTTCAAACTATCCAAGATACCCTAAGAAAATACAAAAAAAGTACCTGCAGAGTCGAGCCCCAGCTCGTTATAACAAACCTACATTATAAAGATAGAGGCTTGTAGTAAATCAGAGACCAATACCTTCTTTGACTAGGTTACTGTCACAGTTCTGTCTAATACAAGGCTGTTATACTAGCTTTCTATTTGTATGCGTGGGAGGCCCTCACAGTAACCTGAGGTTGCTGGACAGGGTCAGGTCTACCACCAAGCACCCGTGCAGGACATGTGTGCCTCAAACAGCCCCCCCAAAAAACATCTCATTTCTATCATGATGACCACCTGCTGTTCCTGCAAGGCACCCCACGTGGCTACGTGGGCCTCCAAACTGAATCAAGTGTTTAACAAAACGCTCCAAAGGGTGCATTAACATTTGGGACGTGGAGGAACGTCAGTGCCCATAAATGTCAAATCTGTCAGAGAGAGGAGAGTGGGAGAAAGAAAAATGTGATGATCCCCCAACAGCCCCCCTCTTTTCCATTCAACCATCCTCATTAACATCTGAATGGCAATGGCTAATCCTCAAACTGCCCTCAGAAGTTTGATATATAGACTCCCAAACTGCACTCATGGACTGTGTGGGTCCAGTGCTTCGGCATACGTCAGAGCAAGCACATCAAGGCTATAAAACAGACCAAGATCAATGGAGCCTTCAGAAGGATCCAGCTTCTAAAGGAGCATACCTCAGCAACCCGACATTTGTCCATGGCAATAGTGGGTGGAGGTCTCTCTCGAGAAGAATGATGTTCCCTGACACGTCAGGTGGTTGAGCTACAGATCAGCCTGTGCACACACTGGCTTCCAGTGAATTAAACACCAGAATGCTGGCTAGAACTTGTGAAAAGCCTCTTATGAAACAGCTAGATGAGCCATGGACACACGTCCTTCAGTGAGGCCCGTGGAGAAACTGCAGCCGATTAGCAGAGATGACATAACATTTGGAACCCGAATGCCAGGCTCCTTGCCATCCTGGCAGCCATTTAATTAGGATCCTCTCAGTCATTGTGCATTTGTAGATGTGGTGAAGGGATTAAGGTGCTAACAAAGGCTTTCTCACTGCGTTTCAGTTAGCTGAAGACAGGAGAAAGACCTGTGGGACTGTAGGGCTAATTGTGTAAATCACGTTGGAGGAGTCTCTGGGAAGCTAAGGAAGACAGTTAAACTGATTTTCCTTTGCTTTCTTGAAAGAAAGGAGATGCACCTGCTTACAAACCAAGATGCCAAAAGGGGTTCCTTGCATGATGCCAAGGAAGAACCACTTTTGGTTCTCTAAAGAAATTCCAAGAATGGTGCTTTGGAAACCTTTATTTTTTGCAAATAAGATGCATGATAGTGAAAAACCAAGCAAAGGTCCTTGAAAGGTCCACTGGACTGGCAAATAACCTTCACTTTAATCTAAAGGTTTGAAGCTTTTAAATGTTTCTCACTTGCGAAAATACCTTCACTTTTCACAGTAGTTTTGATTGTGCAGTTCCTAAATGCATACCTGAAGAACCCTTACCCTACATTTTTTCCCAAGGTCCACTTATGATGCTATTTTGTCTGTTTATTATAAAAGTGTTATCCTCAGACCAACACTTTGCTGGTCTGGACTAGGATGCTGTGTATATCAGTGGGTTCGAGTGGAGGTGTGAGTAGCTGGTCGTTTTTCAACACCTCTATCCTCCACTTTTACACACACACACACACACACACACACACACACACACTAGTGCAAATGTGTATTTTTATGTTAACACTCAGGTCAGTGGAGGCTATAGTTCCATTGTATTTGGATGGTCCTCTAGTTGCCTAGTTTGTTAGCAACGTTCACAGACAAAATCACATTAATGTCCATGGGATTTGCCATGACAGGCAGTTCCACGTGAATCAAAGATCAGATTTGCTGAGCGCCCTTGACCAGCAGGGCCAGTGCTCTTGCTGTGTTGATCTCTGAATGGACTTCGATGCACATTTTCTACAGTGGAATCACAGGCTATTTCAGGCTTGCTGGCTTTTTTGGTGTGCTTCTCTGTACATCCTGAAGCATCTGCAGATAGAGCACATTGCTATAAGGTGGTTCTAAATATTGGCAGGACTGTATTCATGGACCCGTTTTTACTGCCAGCTGCCAAGATTCTTCAGCACCAAAACTCTTCAGGAAACAAATAAACTAGTACAAACATCGACTGGTCATTTATTACAGCACCAGCCTTGTCTTTCTAGTCATTTTATCATTTTATATAAACACAAACTTTGTACTTCCACTCACGGTCCACTTTATTAAAAACACAAACCTTATACTAACTGGCCACTTAATTTGAAACACCTACCTTGTGTTTGGCCACTTAATGGCCTCTTTATCTTCGCATGGGAGGGGCTTGTGTGACAGCATCAGATTTCACAACTACTCCCTAATTGGATGTGCCAAGTGAGTTGGAGGCCCCACTGAGGGTGGAAAGAGGCCACCCGGATGAAGTGGGTGGAGCCATATGACCCTGGACAGCTGCCCCACCCCCAAATAAAAGCAAGGCTTTAAAAAACAGCTTGCATTGTCTAGCCACTTGATTAAGCATCCCACGCTGACCCACACAATGAAATAAAACACACACAAGCCCCATTGTCCACACTGAAGTCAATCGGCCTCAAACAACACAGCCTAGCCCTTAACCCGGCGCATGCTGCTTGATTTCATACACAGTGCCCATCCACTTCGTCCAGCTTGATGAAGACCACGCAGGGCAACCTTCTAAATGTGTAAGCTTCACACACACAGCATTTTGAAAATTCTCCCAAGCAGCTCTGAACATCACAAAAGAACATCTCACACACACACTGAAAGAACATCACACACACACACACACACACACACACTGAGAACATCAGCAGAACAGTCTGCAAGCATGTGTTTATGTGCATATGAATGTGGTGTGTAAGTGTGTGTGCATACACACAGGCGTGTGGAGATTTATGTCGTACTTGGGCCAGAAAGCAATGGTGTGTGTGTGCATGGTGGGTGTTCAGTACATCTGTGTTGGATGGATGTCTATACAGTATACAGTAGCTGATAAATAAAGTGATTCAGTTCAATACAGTAAAAAAGAAGTGTGTGTGTGTGTGTGTGTGTGTGTGTAAATGAAGTAAGCTAAGCTCTTACCTGAGGACGGCTGTGTCCCCCTGTCTGATGGTGATGTTGTCCGTATATGCGTGTGTGTGAGTGAGTGTGTGTGAGAGAGTGAGAGTGTGTGTGTGTGTGTAAAGTAAGTTAAGTCCGTGCTCTTACCTGAGGACGGCTGTGTCCCCCTGTCTGATGGTGATGTTGTCCGTGTATGCGGGTGTGTGTGAGTGTGTGTGAGAGAGTGAGAGTGTGTGTTTGTGTGTGTGTGTGTGTAAAGTAAGTTAAGCCTGTACTCTTACCTGATGACGGCTGTGTCCCCCTGTCTGATGGTGATGTTGTCTGTGGCTCTCTGCATGTCCGCGCTCCGCACCGACACTCCTGCGGGCAGAAGACACAGCAGTCGGAAAAAAGAAGCGCGCAGCTGGGCCAGCCGCGGTCTGCTCGCGCGCCACATCTCCAAACGCACACGCGCGCACTTTCCTGCACACACTAAAACATGCACACGCGCACACACACTCTCCACGCGAGCGGTAGATCCGAACAGGACCGAAGAAGAAGGGAAGAAGTGCTCGGCGCTCTCAAAAGGTGAGAAAAGCAGCTCGAGCTCCGAGTTCTGAGATAAAGATGCGCGTGACGGTCGCGCTGCTCAAAGCGGAGCGCGTGCTGGCGGTCCTGCTACAGCCCGCGCGCAGCTCACCACTGAAAGTGGCGGGGGGGAGTTACAGAGAGAGAGGAAGGGAGGGAGGGAGAGAGAGAGAGTTAGAGAGAGAGGAGAGAGGGAGGGAGGGAGAGAGAGAGAGTTAGAGAGAGAGCTAGAGAGAGAGAGCTAGAGAGAGAGAGCTAGAGAGAGAGGGACAGAGAGAGAGAGAGAGAGAGAGAGAGAGAGCACGAGCTGCTGCGTGTCGCTCTGCTGCCCCCTTTTCACCGTTTCACGGGACTTGGGCTGCTTATTGGTTGTCAGGACAACGGCGCGAGCTTTAACCCTCTTTAAACTTCACCTCATAACTCAATCACAACAATAACAACAGCAATAATAATAATAATAATAATAATGATGATGATGATAATTAACAACCTTTCAACAACAAAATAACAACAAATATAGCAACAACAAGAAAGACAATAACACAATAACACCTATAACAACAAACAGTACAAAGACACCACCACCACCACCACCAACAGAATAACAACACCAAAAATATAGCAGAAAAACAAGAAAATAGCCCAACAACAACAAACAGTCCAACAGCACACAACCACCACCACCACCACCAGTAACAGCAATATTAACAGCAGAAACAACAAAAAGAGCAACAAAATAATAAAAATTCTGGAGCGGATGTAAAAAGATGAATGGCTGATGGTCAGCTGGAATCCATAATGAAATATTTAGGAGGAATTTTAGAACATCAGGGAACTAATTAAAAAGAATAAAAGGGTCCTGAAACTTCCGCAGAATCTGCCTGTCCAGTGTAGCGTGTGTGGTTTTTTTCTGTTTGCATAATGACCGCAGGTTGCCTCCTTGCTCCCTCTCCTGTTTGAGAGCTGGAATATGCAGCAGGCTGGCACTTACGGGTGTGAGCGTGTGGGTGGGGGGGTGTGTGGGGTGTGCTTTCTGAAAGACAATCTGTAATCTATTCGTGTGCCAATCCATTAGGAGCTTCAGAGAGCTGTAAAAGAATCTGAAAATCAATGAAAAACAGAACAGGTAGCCCAAGCGGCTCAGCCAGCACTGGTGTTGCATGCGCTGCAGGGGTTTGCTCACCTGATTCAACTCCTCAGCTAATGGCCAGGGCCCTCAGGGACTGGTCTGTGTGCGTAACACAGAAAACTACTGTAGTGTGCGAACAGCACGATTATCAGCAACTATTAAGAAACAGAGCTGTGAAAGGAACATTCCACAATTTTCTGTAGCGTTCGCTCTGAAACCAATGTCACCATTAACATGTATCTTCTTCTACTTTTGGCTGCTCCAGATTTGGGGTCACCACAGCAGATCAACTGTCTCTATTTCCTTCTATCCTCTGCATCATCTTCTCTCACACCAACTGCCTGCATGTCCTCACCACATCCATAAGCCTCCTTCTAGACCTTCTTCTTCTCCTCTTCCCTGGCAGCTCCCTCAGCCTGCTTCTCCCAGCGTACTCAGAGTCTCTCCTCAGCATCCTTCTCCCAACATAGTCAGTCTTGCCTCGCTGTCCCTCTGATAAACTCGTTCCTGATCCTGTCCATCTTTGTCACTCCCAATGCAAATCTTAACTCTGCCACCTCCAGCTCTGCTTCCTGTCTTCTTGTCAAACCATCACACCAGACAACATAGCTAGTCTCACTCCCATCTTGCACACCTTCTCTTTCACTCTTGCTGATAGCTGCCTGGCACAAATCACTCCTGCCTCTTTTCTCCACCCATTCCACCACACAAATCACTCCGGCCACTCTTCTCCACCCATTCCACCACACAAATCACTCCGGCCACTCTTCTCCACCCATTCCACCACACAAATCACTCCGGCCA
>JBBIGA010037984.1:0-13535 GCA_037576975.1 Alestes dentex
TCTCTCCTCAACATCCTTCTCCTGATACACTCAGACTCTCCTCAGCATCCTTCTCCCAACACACTCAGTCTCTCCTCAGCATCCTTCTCCCAACACACTCAGTCTCTCTCCTGAGCATCCTCCTCCCAACACACTCAGAGTCTCTCCTCAGCATCCTCCTCCCAACACACTCAGAGTCTCTCCCGCTCATTCACGCACAGGTATTCTGTCTTAGTCCCACTGACCTTCATTACCATCCTTTCCAGAGCAAATCTCCATCTCTTTCCTCCCAGTGTAGAGGATCCCAATGTTAAAGGATCCTCTCAATTTCAAAGTGAGAAACACTTGAAATTCGAAGATTGAATTTGTACTCAGTTTGTACGAATTAACATCCTAACACTGGAAACCCTCATACAAACACTAACACACTTTTAAACATCACTTCAGCTCGCAGGAGTGTTAGCTAGCTTCTAGTATTATTTGTATTTGGACTGATACATGTGTTCTGATAATTCAGTGACACTTGTGGAGGTGTAAACAGGACAAAGTGTATCAGCCTGGGAACACAAGAGTGTGATATTGGTGATATTATTCTGTGATAATGGGCCATGGTCTTAGAGGTCTATTGCACTGTAACAGCAGACTTAAAGAAGTAGAAGCTGGCAAAGAAGCTGAGCATCATTAACTATGTCAGCATGTTTCATTTAACTGTTCCCATAAAAATACAATTACTACGGTAATGTGGTTTGATACAAGCGCAAGCATCAAAAGAACAAGGGGAAGTCCATCCTTGCTTTCAGTTTTATCGTGCAAGGATTCTTCACAAACACCCCTTAATCTAATCTCAGGACACGGAATGAGACTGATATAAAGGACTTCAGCCCGTTTATCAGAAACAAAGCATCCAGCAAATTACACAATAACCAGACATCTTGGTCTGCTCTCTCTTATCCACCTGATTATCAAGGAGAACCTCTTAAACCAGACAACTTCATCACAGCACTGCTCTGGTCCACTATAATGCTTACATGTGTGTCCTTGGCATTGTTGAAGAAATATAAAGTGTTGCCACACAGGCATGTCCACAGCCGCCGCGAGACCTGCAGGAGAGAAGGAAAGATCTCTGTTTAGTGAGTGATTTCACAAACAGTTCAACAAAAAAATATAACCTAATTAACACTAAAGTGAAAAATCAAACAATATCCTCTCTTGTTTTCATGAAAACAGTGGAACAGGTCAAGTTCTTCAAGTCATAGGTTGTTTTATAGTTATGGGATCAGGCAGATCCAAAACTATAAAACAAACTCAAGTGCTTGAAGGAGGTTTGCAATGCCAAATGTACAGCAAGCAACAATTTTACCATTTACCAAGTCAGTCCACAGATGTGTTTATATTTAGAAGCAATGCCTAAGACCCAGTCATACAAATCCTGTGAGTGAAAATAAATATTAATGTAAACAGAATTCATGATGATCGAGCTTCCAGGTTCAAATTTTCTCTGAAATGCAAATCCACGTCTTCTACATTTATTTTGCGCTACTGCATTGGCTGTGCTGACTTCCATTGGGACATGAGGTCAACAACTTTGTAAGTGTGCTTCTGCAGCTGAGCTACAACTTTACCAGCTCAAAAAAGCTGCAGCGCTCAAACAGACTAATGTGGTCTCACAAACTAGACTGTAAAACACACTGTTATTTACAAAGAACAATGGTAAATTGCATAGCTGAAGAATAGTAAGTGTGTTTAAATAGTTAAATGTAAAGATAACAGTGTCAGACACAACACATACAGGACTATACCAGTCAAAAGTCAAGTCAAGTAGGTGTTTATTGTCATTTCCAGTCAAAAGTCAAGTCAAGTAGGTGTTTATTGTCATTTCAATCTCATACGCAGTACACAGTGACACAATGTTCCTCCAGGGGCATCGTGCAACACAAAGAAAATAAAAAAAACAGAAACACCACAAGACTACATGAGATTACTTACAGACACGATGTGGCGAGTGTGTGATGATTCTAGTATTTGCCCAGTGTTGATTGGTGCACACAATGTGTCACAACATTTTGGTCACGGGAGAGATTCTGCGTAACTGTCAATTATTTTGCTTTTCCACTGTCACAAATGTTTTTCCATTCCAAATAAACCGACTCATACCCAAGCCGTACCCAAACTGCTCGGCGGCTGGGCCAGAAGCGGCCGCAGCCAAGCTGACTGCATCACTCCTTTCTGATTGGTCAAAATATCATCATGACAACAGACGGACATGGAAAGTAGCCATTGTTTTTGTTTTTTTAACAGCACGACTGTCTGTTTGGGATGAAGATCAATTTCAGTGGGAGTTTTCTATGGCGCTAACAAACTTGTCTTTAACTCGGCGAGAAACGTGAAGGTGATTATCTGGGTTTGGTTTTCATCACACGACAAGAAAAAAAAAATGTAAAAACCTCCAACAAGACCATAAAAAATAAAAGACCACAATAACAAAAGCGGCTCTGACAGAAAAACTCTCCGCCGGTTCGACTCCAAGGACGAGGTTTTGGGACGACCGGCCATAAACTGTGGAGAGAATTGAGTCAGAAACTCCATTACTGGACTGAGATACACTGGAACACCAGAACCTGATACAACTTCAGTACCATCACAGTACAGTTTAGATACGGTTCCTGTATACCTATGGAAAAGTGCCTTTAGATGTGCCTTAAAGACTGTCACAAGGCCTTTTTCTCATTCTCAATTTTGTATTAAAGAAGCTGTGATTGCCTCCACTCTCCTGTCAAACACACCAAAATAAGAGTAGTGGGCTGTTTTACAAACTGCATATCTCACACACACACACACACACACACTTTAATGGGAAAGATGATGCACTGAACACAGTTACACCCTATTGACATCACTGACAGACTGTGGACCTAAAAGGCTTCTCCTGTTTAATTCTCCATGTGGTCCTTTCAGAATAATCACTCGAGCACTTTGGAGCCTTCATCAGTTCCATCACCATCGTCTCATCAACTGCCAAGACCCTGGCTGACACACACACACACACACACACACACACACACACACACACACACACACACACACACACACACACACACACACACTCTCCACCCTTAATCTGACTCACCAGTCTCCTGATTGTGAGGCAAAAGGCCATCATTTCTGCACTCTTTCTGTCTCCTAATTCCCCACAGCCTATCTTACCAAATCCGCAGCTCAGTGGCAGCTTAGGGCCCCCGAGGGCGCACAGAGCACAGCTGTCCCGAATACACACCACCCCCATACACACACACACACACATGCAGACCGTCTGCACCTGAACCTCAGTCACCCCACCCCCACGAATATCAATTTTACGTCTGTCTCTCTTTGTTCTGCATTATTCCCCCTTTACATTTTCCTAAAGAGCCAGCTGATGCTCAACACTTAATCATAAATCACATCACACAGCCCGTCATGCAGCTTTGACCTGCAATCTGCAGTGTGTGTGTGTGTGTGGGTTGGGTGGGTGTGTACACACTAATCATTCCAACTACTCTGCTGTCACCAAATTTTCAGGGGTGAAGAAACAATCCCTCTTACAGAACTGGGAAAGCAGATTGTGTCATTTTGCAGCTGCCGAGATCAAACTGTCCTCGGAGCGACTCAGAGAAAATCACATTACGCGCCGAACGATTCGCCCATAAATGAATACGACTAAACCGATGCGGTGTGTCTTGCGGTCGGCTTCGATCAGGAGATACAGGGACACTAATGGCCTTCTAGGCATCCGAGCTGTGTTATGCGGAACTGCTGGGCTGCTGTCAGTGTGTGTGTGTGTGGTAGCACAGTACGATATATAGTTCATAATGATTCCATTATACAGTGATACTACTTCATAGTTTCATATTAGAGTGATAAATCTGATAATGAGCTATTATCCATTATACAGTGCTCCAAAAAAAACGAGTAGTGGTCTTATCAAGCGGCTTAAGTTTGTTATTATCATTATTGTTATTATTTGTGCCTTTTTATTTATTTTGTGTCTTTTACGTGATCCAGGACCTGACAGTTCCAGGTACTTCAGGGAGTTTAAAAGCCACAAAAAGTGCAATTCTTTTTGGTTACCATTATAATAAGGTTCCTTTTGGCACATTTACACATTTTACAACATTTTTAGCAGAGGAGGTCATTAACTCTTTCATTGCAAACTTAAATATAATCTAAAACCCTGATACAGTTGGAAAACACCCCAGTCCTCGCTTTTCAAACACTGTCCAGCATGTATTTGTCTCTTTGTGGGGACCACACATTCCCCAGAGGACAGAAAATGTCAACATTTAGTCTCTGTAGGGACCTGAATGTGGCTCCTACTAGGAAAAATGTTTTTGGGGTAAAGAGAATACAAATGTGTGCGATTGTGTAAGTGTGTGTGTGTGTGTGTGTGTGTCTGTGTGTGTGTGTGTGTGTGTGTGTGTGTAAGGACCTGCAGTAAGGTGTGTCCATTACCCTTCATGTTATGTTCTGTTTTACTAATATACTTTATGCTTGGGACCAATCTGACCCGAACAATTTAAACCTTCATTAAATGTTCGAAATTAAATTTACAGCCCAACTTATGTATCAGGTACGCTGGTTTATTGCTGACTATCTAAATAAATATATAATATGACGCATGTAATAAAGCCCCCATTACAGGAAAAAGTTCTCATGGAAAATATGTTTTTTTCCTTCTCTATCTCATGTGATCTTTTAGTAGTTCTCACATTACTACAGGTTTTATTATGTTATGGACCTAAAGCAGAGGGAAGATTATATAACTGCACTGCCCTCAGTATCCAGAACAAATGTGTATATAATGCCGATATTTCTTACATGTTTTATAAAAACAGCCTGGGTTCACACTGACCCCAAAACATAATAATAATAATAATAATAATAATAATAATAATAATAATAAAAAATAATAATTTTATATACACACACATACATTTAATACATATTGGCATTTAATACATATTTGTTTTGGACACTGAAGGCAGTGCAATTATGTAATCTTCAAAAAACTTCCGTATGTGTGTGTGTGAGAGATACATTAATATATAAATCATTGCCTTTTTTATTTACAAAATGATGCCAATGATTTATCAAGTCACATTAAATGATGGATGGGGTCAAATTAAGTCCAATGGGAGGGTTAAAGCCCCATGACTCTCAGGAACGGAGACTTGTCTGAAGACACCAGCTCTGCTTAGTCCGAAGTGTTGAGTTACCAATGTCACCAGTCTAACGACTTATTAATTTAAGCGCAATAATACGTTTCCAGCAGCTTCAAATGGTTCCAGATATCACATATGTTTGGTCGGAGCTGGTTTAGAAGCCAAATATTGACAAGTGAAGGAGCAGCCTGCTGTCATGCTTACCGTGGCCTCGCCCATCCACACAATACACGCTGACACATACACTATGTGGACAAAAGTACTGGGACACCTGCCCGTTACACCATTACCCCCTTACTTTAAAGACACTGCATTCAGATCCACAGACTTTAAAATGGAGTTGGTCCCCATTTGCAGCTATAACAGCTTCCACTCTTCTTGGAAGGCTTTACACAAGATTTTGGAGTTTCTGTGGGACTTTGTGGCCATTCATTCTGTAGAGTATTTATGAGGTCAGCCACTGATGTTGGACGAGAAGGTTTGGTCGTTCCAGTTCATCCCAAAGCTGATGGGGTTGAGGCCGGGGCTCTGTGCGGGACAGTCAAGATCTTCCATCGAACCGTGTCTTTATGGACCTTGCTTTGTACACTGGGGCAGTCATGATGGAATAGAAAAGGTTCTTCCCCAAACTGTGCCCACAAAGTTGGAAGCATGATGTTGTCCAGAATGTCTTGGTACGCTGAAGCATTAAGATTCTCCATCACTGGAAGTGATGTGTCTAGCCCAAACCCTGAAAAACAGATGTGTCCCAATACTTTCGTCCAGCTAGTGTACATGTGCAATGGAGGAGACGCGCCGGTGTACACAGACTAGTCTGAGGAAACAAAAAAACGACTACCTTTTCTTTGGGTCCCCGTTTCTCCAGGTATCCCTCGTAGTAGCAGGGTGGCAGCTGGGCTCGAGTGGCGCCGGGTCGTGGCTTGACCGGTGCCGTCGCCATGAGACCGGCCGGCTCGGTTCTCCACGGCTGGACCTGCTGGGCTGCGGCACGCCTTCCTCACGGACAGGGGGTGTTGTTGTTTTAATCCCACCCGTACTGAGGCAACCCACGCTCATTCTTGCTGTGATTGGCAGGTGGGCACCTAACTCTTGTTCTAGGATTGGCCAGCAGATTATACTAGGCGGGCCGAGAGTGAGCCACCAGCCAATTAGCACCCGAGAGGGGTGGGGCTTACCCGAAAACGGGTGGGTATAAAAATAGCACTGACGTGAATGGAGAGCTCTTTCAGACAGACAATAGTGCCCTCATAGTGCTCGATCAGGACAGTATGGCAGACTTCGATTAGATTGTGCCCTCAAGGCATCTGGAGCATAAAGAGACCCTTTTTTCTGAAGGGAGGAGGAACTCTATTCAGAAAAACGAGCAGCCCATGAAAAAATCCGAAGAAAAAAGTAAACCTTTGTGTGTATGAGAATATAGGGCAACAATGACTGTTACCAATTGTAAGCACTCATACATATATTAAATACTATACAGATTTAAAAAAAAAATTAGAAACAAATATATATAATACACATAATTAAATATAAATGTATAAAAATACATATAAATGAATAATGTAGAAATTATGTGATAATATATATATACACACACATCATAACACTCAACAAAGATACAAAGATAGTCATGCAGACTTGTTTTTTTTTTTCATTTATTTAAGATGAAAATATAATATTCCTTTAGTCCTGTACATTTGTAACAATGGGAAACATTACAAACATTAACAGGCACATATTTAAGGCTTCAAAACCACTGAATCTTGACACAGATGAAACCCGATTTCAAAACGCAGCCCTGCAGAAACAGTTTATAAAGCTATATGTTCCATATTACTTTCCATTAAGACTAGTTTCTTTGCACTGTATTAAAATAAAGCTATTACATTTTGGGAGACGATTTACTGCATATCAAAAGAAATCAAAAATATCAAAATATCATCTCACAACATTTGGTTTCGCAGTTTAACATCTCTCAAACTCCCCCCCCCCCCCCCTCACACACACACACACACACACACACACACACACACACACACACACACACACACACAAGGCGCAAGACTGAATGGTTTGAGAGTACAGTGACTCTATTAAAGTGAAAAACCCACCACAACGCACATCTTAATGGGCCACTCACGAACAATCGACCCACTTTCATTAGGTGAATTAAAAGCTCGTTAACAAAACGGTGCATGTTCCAGAATACGGAGAACATTTAATTAAACCAGATGAAAGATAACGTGAAAAAGTCCTCTACAGTCACTGCTGTGAGCTGCTGATCTTAGATCAGTTCTGCAGTGGTCCTGATTTGACTGCACTAGCTCAGAAGCTCAGCAGGGCCTAGATCAGCCCAAGGCATCAACTTGACTCATCCATGCTCCACCTACTTCCACAGTAACTGTCATTAGGTTTGACAAGAGCCTTAATTAGCTACAACAACCTAGTCCAGCTTGGAAGTGTAGCATTTTAAACCGGACCCTAAATGTTTGGTTTCAGGGTCTCTATAGTTTCTCACGTAGTTACGCTAAGCTGAAAGGGATTTCTTTCCAGCTTTGCAACAGTCGCTAGGGAAGAAAGCATGATGGGAGCATGGATAAGTCTATTCCGCTTACAGCAGAAAGAACTGTTCCTGATTTAATTCCGGTTGCCCTTTGGCTGGCTGAGTAAACCAGTGGGTTTTAGCTGCTAGGAGAATCTACTCTATACACTACATGTCCAAAAGTATCCAGACATCCTTTAATGAGTTTTATATCTATTTTAAGGCGCACCCTCTGCTGAGATAGCATGTGTTTCAATTGCACATTCATAAGTTAAATGATCTACATAGAAAAGCACTGTGTGTAGAATTAGTGTGTTGGGCTATAAACCCCCCAGGATTCGGCTGTAGAGCTGTGGAACTGTGTGACTGAGTGATGGAGCACCATCCAATACCTTTATAATGAGTTGGAGTGGAGTTTGCGATCCAAGACTAAACAAAACCAAGCTTACCTCACTAGTGCTCTCATGACTGAATGCAATCAAATTCCAGAAGCAATGTTCCAAGATCTAAAGCCTTCCCAAAGTAGCAGCTGTTACAGCAGCAAATGAAAAATACACTCCCTCTTTTAAATAAATATGCTTGATTTTCGCAAGAAAGGCAGGTGTCTACAAACTTTTGGCCATATAGTGTAAGCAGCATAACCTCAGTAAAGATATTTACTAAGACATTTATGATGTGAATCAGAAACCGTAAAACTGCCGAACAGTGCAAGTGAAAACCCCAGGTACAGAACCATACACAGTGATGTGTCAGAACTGGACTTCTAGACGCTATACAGACAACAAAACCTACACAAACACCAATACCAACCAACAAAAACGACATGTAAACACTGTTAGTACCGGCACTTTGCTCTTTTGCACATATTTAAGTTACATATTTGTGCTTTTCAGAACAGAAACCAAGACTGTCTTGTCTAATTTTAACATTATCTAGTAGGAAATCAGCTTTTCAAGGATGAAGAAGCAAGAAGTGTTATCATCAGAAACACCATAAAGTGTTAATCAGAAACACCATAAAGCAAAGGAGAGAAAGCACAAGTGTGTGAGTGTGTCTATGTGCACACAAAGAGGAAAGGGAGTCAAATTAATGAGGATCATAATAAAACTGAAGTCCAGATTCCCTTTATGGAACCTAATGACGTCCCTGCAGACACGTGATATCAAATAATAGAGGTATATAATAACCTTCTCACGTACTAAATCTCTGTCTCTCTCTTAGTGATCAGTATGAGGCCACTCTGTAGAGCAGCAGAGCCCAACTCTGAGCTCCAAATCTTCACTGAGATGAAAATGCTACAGTCCAGCTCAGTCTCATAGGAAACAAACTGTGCGTGTTAGGTTTTTACCATCATTTGCTAAAGCTGCTGTGGGGAAAAAAAAAAAAAAAACTCAGTTGAAGGTGGGACATGGACAAGTCAACTGGAGAGAAGGTAAAAGGTAAAAAGACAGCGAGAAAGGAACGAGAAAGCAAAAAAGGAGAAGAGGGAGCTTTGGCCTCCTTGTTGGGTCCTAATTTGACACTTTTTTCACTTAAACCCACACTCAGTAACACAATTTCGCTAATCCACCCCAGGCACTTGCTACCCGTTGACCGCTGTGTTCTGTAAACAAAGATCTGAGGTTAAGCATATTAAAGCCTAATGACATTTACACCTGGCAGGCGGTTTTGTTGTCTCACCTATCCAGCCATAAGGTAACAAAAAGAAATTAAAAAAAAAAAAAAGGGACTATGAAACAAACAATAAAATCAAAAACGAAAGGTCAAGTAGGAAAGAAGGCTAATAACACTCTGACCTTCAGCCTCCAGACGATGAATCTAGCACATTTAAAGCAACTATTATGTTAATTATTAACACTCATATCAAACGTCTTAAACAATAGCATAGATCAGTTCTGTGGATTTGCATCACAGTGAAACGCCTAATCTGATTCTGCTGTGTTAATGGAAGAAATGGCCACTAGGGGCTGACAGTACGTGCGAAAGCTGAGGTCCATTTGATTAACAGTAAAGAAAACCCAGAATGAAGGAAGGAGAGGGTCTGAAAGAGAGCAGGAATATACAATAGTTAAAAAACGACTAACATATTAATGGAAAAAAAGAGATTTGAGGACAAAACATAAACTATAGGACACCCTACTTGGTTACTGATTGAAGGCGGAATGGTAAAAGTTCAGGATTTGGTAGTGTTTAAAGAGAGTAACCCTTGACCACAAAAACAACCCCCTCTTAGTGAAGGGGTCGTGTTGAAAAACAGGAGAAGTGCTCAGAAAGTGACGTGACAAAGCGGCAGAGTCTGTGTCAAGTCCCTGTCACCTGTTTATTCCCTATCGTAGACCTTTTATCCCTCTTGTTCTCTCCAGCTTGAAATAGCACATCTACTTCTCTCCCCCTCCGTCCCTCGTTCCGCTCGGTTCAGCGGGGCAGGGGCACGACCACCTCCACATAGTTGCACGGGAAATAGCCTTGCTGGCCACGCAGCGCTCCCTCGTACCAGTTCTCATCGATCTGGTTGACCAGTGTGATGACGTCGCCCTCGTTGAAGCCCAGCTCGCCCTCGTTCTCAGGCTCGAAGTCATACAGAGCCTTACAGCACGGCTGGTCTGCCGCTGTAAGTAAGATGGATTTACTAAATTAATTGGCTAAATAAATCCATAGCAAATAAATCAGTGTTAATTTTTTTCAAAGGTCTACTTATAATTTGTGAGATACTGTGTATAAGAAACTGATGTATGTGTGGTATGAGTTTGTAGGATGAGACTCACAGTGCCGTTTCTGACGCAGAGATGGTCGGTTCGGCAAGGAAGGAGCTGTCAAAGAAAAAACAAATGATCATGCAGTGTGGTATCTGTATGTATAGTACTGGGCAAAACTACTAAGCCTCCCCTCATTTCCTCATATTTTTTTCCAAAATTTTTCCAAAATGTGGAAAAATTTTTCCACATTTTGCTTCCAAAGCACCAGACTTTCTTGTTTTGTTTTGTTTTTTTTTTTTTAAATGTGGTCTTCAGTTCTCCAGGTTTCCTAAAGGAGTTTTGTCATTTTCAGCACATCTAACTTACGTCCTGAACCAGTAAAGAAACAGGAGCAGATGATTCCAGATGATCAGGCGGTGATCCTTTATCTTTATCTAGGCTCCTTGTATCTTTAGGCACTTTACAGCCTGTCAGAGTAAAACACTTGTTCTCATTTCATTCATTTAATCTACTCATTATGCCAAATATATGACAGTTTGAGAGCCATAAAATAGTATATTTGCACCAACAAGATGATTCAAAGCAAAATATACAGGAAGGAGTGGTGTCTCAAGACTTTTGCACAGTACTGTACAGTGTGATATGTCCATCTACGCATTGGGAGATGGAGTATGTGCGCAAATACCAATATAGAATAAGAATAACACACTGAAACATCTGATACACAGTACTGTGCAGAAGTTTTAGGCACCTGTGCAAAGAGTTTGAAGCCATTTATATCAGCATTGGGTTTCTTTCTGCCAGCAAAAACACAAGTGAACATTAGAATAAACTCAAACGAACAAGAAAGCAGTAAAAAAGTATCAAGATTTCCTTTTTTCTATAAAGGAGCTGATATTTTGTGAGCTGGTTAGAAGAACACAGGTTTGGTTTCAGATTACTGCCTCCAGTCATTGTGTGGATTTATAAAATTCCATTAGCAGCACCAGCTAATTTAATCTAAACAAGTAAAACCAGCCAAACCAGGTATTTGATTGTAGCTAAAATGAATATTGGACTTCTGTGAGGAAAGAGGTCTGGAAATGATCAGGAGAACACTTTGCCACACATAAAACCACTCTTTACTGTAATAATGTTAACTGTATTTATTGTAATATGAATGTTTTAACACTAACTTAACACTACTGTCCAGTAGTAAAAATGTTTCCCAGGTGCCTAAGACTTTTGCACAGTACTGTAGTTCCAAAGTGTTGTTTTTAATCGTAATCGTACCCTCATAGGCTCACATTTCATGAAACTTGGTAGGTACCCAATTTTACCCCAGGCTATAAAGTACACCACATTTGGCGTGACTTCAACTAAGCATTGCTGAAACATGTCTCACTTCATTTTTTAGTGTCTTCACTATCAAATTTCAATACACAACAGCAGCCATATTGTTTGTCCTGGAAAACTACTTTGAATAACTTTGTCAGAACCTTCAGTGATCATTCACTGTTTTTGTAAGGATAAAAAGGCAACACTCAGCATCACCTCCATGTGACCAGTAAGTGTAGCCAGGCAGGTGTACTGGCACTGTAAGGGTTCCGGAGTGTTGGAGGTGAAACTCACTTGCAGAGGAGTAAGCTGAAGGGGCATTGGTCGGGCTGTAGCCGCCGTTGGAGGGTTCAGAGTCAGAGGAGTCAAAGCTGGGCATCGGCTTGGGCATTCGCTTCCGAGGAGGATGAGCCTGGGCGCTGTTCAGTCTGAGACAAACACATTTACACACACGCAAAGATCAATTTCAGTCCTTGACACCAACCACATGGGTGCTAGGAATCTATTATGGTGCACTCAGAAATGACAAAGTATGTCAGTATGACACAATTGTAATGTTTATCCATAACACTTAACAAGGATATCACAATGAAAAACAAAGTCTGACTAAAAATAATTCAGCACAAAAAGTCAGTTAAGCAAATATCAAAATGGTCAAAGCAAATGATTGAGGCTTAAGTGCATAAACAAGCATGGAGCAGCTAAAATGCTGTGACTCCACGAGAATAGCTACATAGGTACCATTACTGAACCACACGCGTGACTGCGTTATTTTCAGGGAGGGCAGAAATTCAAGGCTGAGAAAAGGAAGAGAAAAGAAGAAAAAGGTGCAGTGACTGCATATATGAATGGACATCATGACATCGGTAGAAAGTGAAGCCAGATGGTCTTAAATCTAATCGCTATAAATAAATGGAGCACAAGCCACGCTTTTCCTGTCAGCTCTACTTTCATGTCTCCTTCAACATGTTTACCTGGAGGACTACTGTGCTTTTCTTTACATGTGTTATTTTGAAGAACGCTGAAAGGTCTCAAAACAGTACAAAGGTCAGTACAGCAGTACAGTCATGCTGTCCGCTTATAAATATGGCCACTGAAGGACGACAGGTGAACATAAAGAAGAGAAGGTAGATCCCATACTTCTCCCTCATTGTTTCAGAAAGTTCCTCCAGCACCTGCACCGCCTGCCGATGATACTGAAGTTGAGACTCCACCAGAGCGGTCAGCTGGCTCACCTGTTCCACCTACACACACACACACACACACACACACACACACACACACACACACACACAGACACACACAGACACACACAGACACACACAGACACACACACAGACACACACACAGACACAGACACAGACACAGACACAGACACACAGACACACACAGACACAGACACACACAGACGCACACACACACAGACGCACACACACACAGACACACAGACACACACACGACTATGGGTTAGGTATGGTTCGAAGTTATTCAGTACTGATTCTATTTAATTCCATCAACATCACATTATCAGTGCTTACATTAAATCTCCATATATACAGAAAAAAAAGACAACAGCAAATGTAATTTGTTGTTCATTTTAATTGCTTTTGCGATCGCCCTGTTGGTGTGTCTCAGAGGTGGCAGCAGTTCATTCCAGACAGATTATGCTCTGCTTGAGAGAGCAGCAAATACACAGCAAGAGGAGCCAGAGGGGCAGCACACAGAGCAGCAGTGACACACACACACACACACACACACACACACACACACACACACACACACACACACACACACACACACACACAC
>JBBIGA010038002.1:0-13533 GCA_037576975.1 Alestes dentex
AATTAGTTTGTGTTTCTCAATTTGTTGTTGTGTTTAGTAATTTGTTGGTGTGGTTTGCACTTCAGGGCCACCGTACAAAACTCACAGACTCCACAGAGGGAGAACAAGAGCTGGGACTCGTTAAGGCCCCCAACCTTTTTTGCGCCATGGACCAGTTTTATGTAAAACAATATTTTCACGGACCGGTACAGATACAACTAAAAACAAACCGCGGTTGCTTTTTACTCAGTTTTGCTCGCTTGTGGGCTACATTTTTTATGACCGGGACGAGCGTTTTTTTTTTTTTTTCAAAATAAAAGATCTTTCAGAGCTCTGATAATCAATAAAATATTTTTTATTCTGTCTTTCTGTGCGGTCCAGTGCCGTTCCGCGGCCCGATGGTTGGGGGCCTCTGCTATAGAGAATCCACTGCACTGTGTGTACAAATCACCCTGCAGTGCCCTAATCAGCGCCCCCTAGAGGCACTTCCTATACACTACGCGAAGCCCCAGACGCCAAGAATAACATATGTTCGATAGTTATACGATAAGATAAGATAAGATAGCTCTTTATTGTCACTGTTGCAGGAACAATGAAACACCGTTATTCACTCAACGAGCCTGCTACACATTTCTAGAAAGTTTTATAGCTTTAGGCTTCAGTGTTTGATGTTTACTCAGGCTGTCACAATATCTGACTTTTACCATGTAATATTTTTGTGATATCTACAGTCAGGTCCATAAATATTGGGACATCGACACAATTCTGATCTTTTTGCCTCTTTCAGCTTTAATTGAGGCTATTTACATACAAATCAGATGAACGGTGTAGGAACAGTTTGTATATGTGCCTCCCACTTTTTAAGGGACCAAAAGTAATGGGACAAATTAACAATCATAAATCAGACTTTCACTTTTTAATACTTGGTTGTATTGGTTTGCAGTCAATTACAGCCTGAAGTCTGGAATGCACAGACATCACCAGGCGCTGGGTTACATCCCTGGTGATGCTCTGCCAGGCCTCTACTGCAACTGTCTTCAGTTCCTGCTTGTTCTTGGGGCATTTTCCCTTCAGTTTTGTCTTCAGCAAGTGAAATGCATGCTCAATTGGATTCAGGTCAGGTGATTGACTTGGCCATTGCATAACATTCCACTTCTTTGCCTTAAAAAAACTCTTTGGTTGCTTTCGCGGTATGCTTCGGCTCATTGTCCATCTGCACTGTGAAGCGCTGTCCAATGAGTTCTGAAGCATTTGGCTGAATATGAACAGATAATATTGCCCAAAACACATTCATAAATTCATCCAGCTGCTTTTGGCAGTAGTCCCATCATCGTTAAATACAAGGGAACCAGTTCCATTGGCAGCCATACATGCCCACGCCATGACACTACCACCACCATGAGGTGGTATGTTTTGGATCATGAGCAGTTCCTTTCCTTCTCCATACTCTTCTCTTCCCATCACTCTGATACAACATAGGATGTTGTTCCAGAACTGTAAAGGCTTTTTTAGATGTTGTTTGGCAAACACTAATCTGGCCTTCCTGTTTTTGAGGCTCACCAATGGTTTACATCTTGTGGTGAGCCCTCATTCACTCTCTTGTTGACTTTGACACACATACTCCTCCCTCCTGGACAACTGTTCTTGATCTGGCCAACTGTTGTGAAGAGGTTTTTATTTTTTCAGCCTAATGATGGCTTGCTTCACTGATAGTGACAGCTTTGGATCTCATATTGAGAGTTGACAGCAACAGATTCCAAATGCAAATAGCACTCTTGAAATGAACTCTAGACCTTTTATCTGCTCCTTGTAAATAAGATAATGAGGGAATAACACACACCTGGCCATGGAACAGCTGAGCAGCCAATTGTCCCATTACTTTTGGTCCCTTAAAAAGTGGGAAGCACATATACAAACTGTTGTAATTCCTACACAGTTCGCCTGATTTGTATGTTAATATCCTCAAATTAAAGCTGAAAGTCTGCAGTTAACGCACATATTGTTCGTTTCATTTCAAATCCATTGTGGTGGTGTATAGAGTCAAAAAGATTGGAATTGTGTCAATGTCCCAATATTTATGGTCCTGACTGTATATATATATTATCAAAATAATAGCAGTAATAATTGAGGATGCGCCATTTCAACACTCAGTATCAGTAATGGTCCAATTTGGCCTAAAATCACTGGATCTGATATCAGAAAAAACCTGAGCGATCCTGTAAACTAAACTCTGATCGATGCATAAAGAGACACTCAGATGAGGACACGAGTAACACAGACGAGCAGCAGGGCTGCGTCCCAAACGGCTCCCTGCTCCCTACATAGTGCACTAAAATACAGACTCCTGCACAAACAGTGTAGAACCCGTCTAACACAGAGCCGCTGGAGACTCAGACATGTGCAGAACTCCAGAACGGACACACTGGACACTGTATGGGTGTAAAACTGGAGTTTTATAACTTACACAGCGCCCCCTAGAGGAAGTATGGAGCCACTTCAGATGTAGACAGACGTGTTATTAACAGATTAGGTGTTGGAGGGAAAATTCTGCAAAACTTCCCACCCTGACGGACAAACAATAGTCTGTGTATTATTGGAACCCTACCAATATTTCATTTAAAAAAATATATAATTATTGTCAATACAGTACACTGTATGCATGTCCACAATGCATGAAAACGAATAATAATGTTATTTTTATGCATCACACCGGACGTGCTGGGGTGTGACGGCGGCTAAGAAGCCTTTAGGGCTGAAACACAAGTAAAACAAGTAAAACAATATGCAAATAGAGATAAACGAGGTCACACTGACTGAATACACTCACTGAACCAACAACAGAGGTCAGCAAAGGTCAAGCTCTCGACACGGTACCTGCTACAACTGGCCGGGTGATAAAACACTTCTGTCCAAAGGTCTTAATCTT
The DNA here is from genome assembly GCA_037576975.1 of Alestes dentex. Taxonomy (NCBI): domain Eukaryota; kingdom Metazoa; phylum Chordata; class Actinopteri; order Characiformes; family Alestidae; genus Alestes; species Alestes dentex. The sequence goes on from JBBIGA010038002.1 coordinate 2,906, forward strand.
CTCTGTACACCAAAGATAACGGAGTCAGACAGAAAACACGGTTTTACACCAGCAAGGAGATTCAGATCAAAATATGAAAACATGAGGGGCTCAAGACTTCTGCACGCTGCTGTACGTGCCTGAGTGAGGACAGAAACACCAGACACTTCAACTCACACACACACACAGAAGATCGGGGGAATAGGGGTGTCTCCAACACACACACACATCTCACAAACCAACACACATATATACACACACCCACACTACTCACACCAACACCTATCTATACACACACCGTCTCTCAAACCGACACACATATACACACACACACTACTCACACACCATGTCAAAAACCAACACACACATATATATATATATACACAAACACACACACACACCATCTCACAAACCAACACATCAACACACACACACACACACACACACACACACACACACAAGAATAGGGGAATAGGAGTGTCTCCAACACACCATTTCAGAAATACTCACTAACACACCAACACACACACACACACACCCCATCTCACACTCTGCTGCTCCTGGGACAGAGCAGAAAATCCAGATTTATTAATCTGTTATTGCCAGAGAAATTACACTCTGAAAGGTTAAAACTAAAGATACGATGCAGCGTTCTCCATCTTATTTGAGAAAAAAAAAACTTCAGCCAGAGAACGTCTATCCCAACCTGTTTAACCACACTGCCCCCTTCTGGAGGCAAGAACTGGGACACTTACATTTAAAGAGTCCCTATCAGGGAAAACATTTTTTCTTGCTTTTCTGAAAGAAATTCAACTAATGCAGGCTGACTGGGCGGGGCTAAACTGCTGTAGGCTCAGTGGGCGGGGCCAAACTGTTGTAGGTCGAATGGGCAGGGTTAAACTGCTGCAGGTTGAATGGGTGGGGCTAAATTGTTTCAAGACCGAGGAGGGAAAAAGACTTTCATACAACTTTCTGATTTAAAAGCATGACAACTTTATTTAAAAACAAAAGACAAACCATACCATATATTTCAAAATTATTTTTATGCTATAAAATTTACCACACAAAAATAGCTCTCTTTTCTGGAACTTTAGGTCAAATTCACTTCAAAAAATTTAAAAATGAACAAATTCTGCACCTCTTTTTAAGGGCTGGGTATCACACTTACAGGAGATCCCGTTGGCTGTGGAGGAGAAACAGACGGATCCCGAGAGCTAGAGCCTCGGAGAACCTGTTTTAACACATTATCTGAAGTTTCACCGAGCAAAAGTCAATACCGAGTTCTTTCAAAGCCACAAAGATGATGACATGATGACAGCTGATTAATTACAGAAATAATAAATAAAAACAATAACAGGAAAGACAGGAACCACAAAAGAAAAAAAAAAACCAGCTCATCAATAAAAATGTCAAAAACAAGAATGATCAACAAACGCAGACAAAAATGTATTAATGTTTTTCCTAAACAAACACCCATAAACATAAGAGGCGGAGTCTGTGGATAAAGGTCATCTGCACTAGTGATGGGGGGTTTTACTTATTTACACAGTAAAAAGATTATGACTGTTCGCGTTCATGCAGTGTGACAGTGTGCCGACGTCCGGTAGAAAATATTATAATATTAACGCCATATAATATTACATAATAAATCGACACTTGTCGACGTTTAAGAACCACAAAACGGAATGAATTAATATTTGCATCCCAGCAGGAGAAGTGAAGGGTTATTAGCTGCTTATGCTGATGAAATAAAAAGTAAAATCTAGAATTAGGTTTCTATAATATTCCTATACGCTGTACAGTCGAGGTGGGAGTCGCCATGGAGACGATGATGTAATACTATCGCAGTATTTCTTCCACAATACGATATTATTGCGATTCTTCCACTTGAAAACAGATTCGCAGAACGCGTTCCAGACAGGGCCGCGCTATATATGGCCTGTTGCTATGGCGATATCGGTCTCTGCAATACTGATATCGCAACAGGCTGCAATATGCAAATGAGTCTCTAACCAATCACAGTGTTTCTGACAGGGTGACCAATCACACGTGAGAAACTGGGCGTTCTGATAAATCGAGGTTTTCATCCAACAGAGGTCTCTCATTTTAATCTTCAACCATTAAAGACCCTGATTGGCCGCGGTGTTTTTAATGTATTCTAAATTGCCCGTTCAATTTTTTCATCACATTTGCGTGGGTTTGTGAGCCAAACACATAATTGTTTGTTACTGTACCTTTAAGACTGATATCTGTAAATGAGATCTACTGACTGGCTGCCCTGTACTGCCGCACTCCTTACAGCTTCACCATGAATGGGTGGGGTTAACTTGCAATAGGCTGAATAAGGAGATCTATGTTAATCTATTGGTTTGTGACATCAAAAAACTTTGATCTGAAGTGATTTTCTATACATGGACCGTATGGATAGAGGAATGAGCGTATATTTTGAAACTTTAACAATATTTACTTAGGCTGTAGGCTTTTTTAATTCCAGAAAATTGATGATATGGGCTCTTTAATATCTTGAAAAGCATCACAATCGCAATACGAAGCAGTAAAAATCGGAACATTGATTTTCTGTCCATTTTGTGCAGCCCTGGTTCCTTACAGGAGTCTCGGCAGCACCTCGGTCGCTCTGACCTCCATTCCACAGCGCCACCTGGTGGACTTCAGAAGGAACGCCATCAAGAGTAGACGTCCATACCAAAATAAAAAGTTCAACAAATTGTAAAAAAGATCATATATAGAATTAATAAATATCAATACTTGGCCACTACATTGATATATTATGCCAAAATATTGCGATACACTAAATTGATTTTTTCCCCACCTCTACTGTATAAAGAGAGATCAAAGAACACGCACGGCTATTACACCCATAATAGAAAAAAAAAAAAAAAAAAACATCTACAGAACAAAGCCACTGTAATAAACATCCCTGAGCGGTCCAGTTTTGGTTCAGAACTAAGTGCATCTGAAATGTTTATACCCCTCGAGCAGAATTACGCGGATCTTTAAAAAAAAGAAAAAAAAAACATTAAAAAAAAAAATCCGGACAAAAAGAATTTCGCTGCAGTATCTGTATAAACCGCTATGCATAGAGGTAATCGAATTCCAAGTAGAAAAAAGCCGAGCCAGGCTGGTGGGTCTGATTTTTTTTGTGCGCTAAACAGTTTTCAAAACTCAAAGCTAACTCAATGCAATAATGCTACAAACGGGAGGGAATTTTCTACAGGGCACATTCATTGGGTTCCAGCAGTTCTGTCTGAACACACGACAGGAAAAAAAAATTGGGATCTGAGCCTGGACTGAGCATTAAAGGAATCGTTCAGCAAAAATGAGCTGGAGGGTCCAGAGAAGTTCTGGGTTTGTGATTACAGTAAAACATTTGGGTGACTATTGACTCCTAGTGTTAGTAGCGTTAGCCTCGTAGCTCCAGGTCTGAACTACAGAAGAAAAACTTGGACCTGGGTCAATCTCACTTATGCCTCATACACACTTCATGACTGAGTTTGTTGCACTGGTCACACTACACTCTCCACCTCGTAATCGGGGATCAGAAAGTTGTTGGGCAGATCAGAGAGGAACTGCAGCCACAAGGCGGAAATATTTTCTTACAAAAATGACGTCAACAAAATGACCCGAGTTGTTTGCGCAGTTACAAAGAGAAAGAAAAGTATGTTAATATTAAAATTAAGAGTATAAACACCTTGCCTGGGTTTCTCCTCCCCCCTGCATTCTACACTCTGATTGGCTGTAACTCTTTGCACTCGTCGGCAGTCACATTTTCCACACTGCAGGACCGGGTGGTCCAGATGTTTGAGCTGTTGGACTTCTGGAGGAACGTTGTGATCCTGGTTTGCTTTCACAGTGTACTGTGCATGTTTATGGCTGAAATGACAATCACCTACTTGAGAGCTGATTTTTGATCACCAATCCACAGACTCTGAAATTTAGTTTTGGTCTGTGCTCTCCAAAAACTGTTGAAAAATCAGGGTTAAAATTGAGTAGTGTGACTTTTATCTTGAGTCTGTGGACGCTTCGCTTTTGCTGAACTGTTCCTTCATAGCCTGCATTATATATTATATAAGATGAGCTGTGATGGGAGTGGTAAAGGGGGGTAAGAGAGAGGTACGAATGGACTATCTGCATGTAACACACATAACGTTCCTCAGAAATCCAATTTAAAGTTCTCCATTCACGAAAGATGTGATGTGACGTCGCCGCATTTCAGGAGTCCTTTCTGTGCTTCAAAAGGCTGAAGAAAACAAGACACTGGATATTGCAAGGAAAGTTCAGTAACATCTACAATGACCGCAAGACCCACCCTGGCCGAAAGACCGAGTCCCCAGCAGTGCTGAGACCTACGAACAGTACATCCTGAGAGACCAGGCGTGATGTAGCTACCTCATGTTACCTGCCATAACAATGCCCTAATGACATCTTCATTCGCATGAAGAGTGAATCTATTGAGCTTTATCTGCATAAACCGGACGTGTTTTAGGTACTGTCGCTAGCTTTCCTCTTCGTCTGCTCTTCGTCATCCTCCTCCTCCTCCTCAGCGTCGTCCTCCTCTTCCTGATCCTGTGTTCTGACCTCGCAGCCTTCCACCTCCTCCACATCCAGCTCCTCCTCCTCCCTCTCCTCAAAAGAAGACCCTGCTTCTTGGTCGCTGTCGTCAGGAGCTGAAAGAGCAGAACACAGTTATGACCATCACTGGTATAATATTACAATCAGTACTGCTTTTCCTAAATCCCTCACAGTTCAGAGGGTTCAGAGTTCTGGAGAAACTCCCCGAGTCAGAACTGTTCACAGTGGAGGTGAATGGAACCAGACGTCTGACTCTAAAATCTCCACACAGGAAGTTATTCCATTAAATGGTTCTGGTTGCACCGCCTGACGCCGGAGACATTTTTCTACCAGAGTTTTGAGAAGATTTTGGCCCTAAAACAAAACCCATTCATGCTGGAGGGATACATACAGGGTGACGTGAGGCAAAATAGTCCCAAAAGAAAGCTTATTTAAAACGGAAGCATGACGAACTAACTGATCAGGGTTACCACATCATCTCAAAACACGAAATTCAAGTGAGACTGAAAACAATTCATTATTCTCACAGCATTTAGAATGAAATCTGAATGCAGACAAAGAACCACTGTGCTCAGTAGTGGGACTATTGATGTTTACTAATGAGACTAGGACTGGAAGGGGGTGGGGGTGTTGGTGTTTATGTACCTCATTGAATTCCTATTTACTTAAATAAATAAACGAAAGTTGGATTGTCCATGATACGTGTTACCACCTGACAGAGCAGCAGATCATGTTAGAAAAGGAAGAACTAGAAATCTGACCTGCTGTAATGATACAACAACAATTACATAATTTTAACATAAATGTAATTTAGATCTGAAAAACTAACCGCGAATAATACTAAACAAACTGCAAATGTAAACAGTGACCGTGGCCATGCGAGTGCGGATCCACACTTTCGGACTATCCTCCCTCCTTACCTGCCACATCTCTGTCGTCGTCCTCGTCCTCTCGCTCCCGCCGCTGGTCTTGACTGCCCACCTCCTGCTCGTCATCCGAGTCCGAGATGATCACACACTCGTCTCCGTTGCTGTTGTCCGGTGGTTTGGGCGTGCTGTCGGGAATATTCAGGCATGAGGTTAAAATCTAAAGCGCCTGAATGAGTGATAGCATGTATAAACGTCACAGAGGTGTGACAGTAAAGTGAGATCCTCTGTGCTGTAACTGCATTTGAGCTGCACAATATATCATCTGTTACCTGCACTACCGGTCTCTGCAGTACTGATATCACTGCAATATGCAAATGAGCCTCTGACCAATCAGTGTTTGACAGGGTGACCAATCACAGCTCCAGGTGAGTTACTGGGTGTTCTGACAAATCAAAGTTTTCATGTAATCCGACAAGTCTGATTTTCAACTACAAAAACCTGCTGTAGCCAGAATAAGGAGATATATTTAAATGTGTTGGTTTTGTGACATCATAAAGACCAGGATTTGAAAACAGGCTGTTTTTGTAGCTTATTTCCATATATGGACTATTTGGATGGGGGAATAATTGTACCATTTGAAACAATATTTAGACTTTAAGTGTTTTTAATTGCAGGAGAGTGAAAAATGAATGAACGGAGTGTGTAATTACCTGCCGTTTTGTCGTGGCTCCCACAGTGGAGTCAGATAGTACCTGAGGGGGTTTCTGTACAGGTCATCCTTCAGGATCTACAGCCAAAGAGAAGAACAGAGCAGCACAGAGCGTCACAGCTGAACCTTCAATCACAGGATCGTCTACACGCTCACCCGCGTACCTGAAGACCTTTACATTTACAGCACTGGGCAGACACTCTTATCTCCACAAAAAAACAAAACACCATTTACAGCATTTATCACATGCTTTTATCCAGAACGACTTATATTCCCTAACTACAAGGGACAGTCTCCCTGGAGCAACTAGGGGACCCAAGGGCAGTACTGAATCTTCTCAGATCACACAGAGAGAAGCCACCAGAACCTTCTCAGATCACACAGAGAGGAACCACCAGAAACCTCTCAGATCACACAGAGAGGAGAGGTACTACCAGAACCTTCACAGATCACGCAGAGAGGAACCACCAGACCACATTAAAGTATGGCTCTCTGGAAGCAGAATATGAAGAAATGAAGGGGGCTCAAGACTTTTGCACTATACTTTGATGTACTCACTACTGTACCTGTGCGATCTCGTCCCTGCCTGGGCTGGTGTGGTCACTAAACCAGTGGAAAAAGCTCTGATAAACTCCTCGTGAAGTTCTCCTCGGCTCTCCGTTTCCAGTCAGGGTCTGCCCGCGGTGCCATAGGATTGGGTTTGAGAAGGACACTGGAGACCCTGTGGGGGGAGAAACCACTGAGTGAATATGTGATAGTCCTACTACAGACAGGAGAAGAAGTGTGGCACTACCTCACCTCCCATTCCGAGGTGGAGCTCCTTCACAATTACTTTGTTCTGGAAGAACGGATTTCGCCGGAAGTGGAAGCAGATTCGGTAACCAAGCTTGTTGTTCTTGAAAGTCTCGATCTGTGAATGAAGACGCTCAGTAAGACATCAGGACAAAACAAACCACACCACACCAGAGTCAGAGGGACCGAGAACCTCACCTCCAAATTTGTCATGTAGCTGAGGGCATCCTCATCGTTCTCGTCGATGTGCGCCGACAGGTGGGGGTGGTTCAGAAGCTAAAATGCTCTTAGTTAAGTAAACAAAGTGGACTTACAAAAAAATCACTCATGAATTAAAAAGACCACAGAAAGTAGCTTATGATAAAACATCTTATGTAAATCATCCCCAAACTGTTCTAGAGTCTGAGAGCAAGTAACTAGACACAAAGCACATGACAAGGCTGCATGAAACTGACAAAATGTACTGTGACTTCAGAGCTAAATATTTCGATTGCAATGCCTTTCAGTACATTACAGGGCCGATATCATCACTTTACTGGATTTTAAATATGTAAATATTGTTAACGTTTCAATATGTTGTCACCCCCCACCACTGATCCTTACAGTCTGTATATGGAAGTTTAGCCCAGACCACTCACACTTACGTTCTAAGGAGTGTTTTGGCACCATGGTGCCTCATGAATGAGCTGCGAGGCGGGGCAACAAATCAGAACAGAAATACTATTTCACCATAATCATAATCATAAATGCAGAGGAATCAGATCTGAAGCTTAAGTTCTAAAATGAAGTCATTAAAAAGTTATAAAACTTGCGAAACCATTAACTTCTATCGTGAGCAGCACCACCTCTCAGACGATCAATAATGATTGATAACCACCATAAAACTGAAGAAAGAAAAACTCTGGAGGATACGGCTGTGACCCAGAAGCCCGGGATGGTCTGGGTGATGGCCCCGCGCTGGTCCAGGTGTGGGCGCCTCTGGCGGCTGAGTTTGAGCTCCAGGCGCTGGTGGAGCCGGGCCCCCCTCTTCTCCAGCGCGTCTAGCCGCATCTGCACCTGCGCCAGCAGCGATACGGTCTGCCGCACCTCGGGGGCCATCCGCACCGCCACGATGGCGCACTCGCCGTCCTCCGGCTCCTCGTTCTCGGACGCGGAGGAGCTGGCCGTGGACGAGGAGCCCGCGAGAGAGTCTTCATCGTCCTCATCATCCTCATCTTCATCCTCGTCCTCATCGTTCCGCTCCGCGTCCCGCTCCGGCCCGGGCCCCAGCACGGAGGAGGAGCTGTCCGCCGCCGCCGCCTCGGCCTGCCGCCCACGCTCCCTTCCCCGGTCCCTCTGCCTCTCCCGGTCCCCTCTGGAGGAGCAGGCGAGCCGGCCGGGTGCGTCCCCGCTGCTGAGGGCCTGTCGGGAGGAGCAGGGCAGCTCTTTGGGGCCGCCAGTCAGACTCGCCAGCGCCTCCGCCGCGGCAAAAGCAGCCGAGTCCGAACGCTCCGACCCGTGGGAGGCTGCGGCTCCGGCTGGGTCTGTGGATGGAGCTGGAGCTGGAGCAGCTGTTGGTGTTGGGGCTCCAGCAAAGGTTCCGTCAGGAGCTCCAGCTCCCCCGTTCCTGGGAGTTATCTCGGGTTCCGGTGTGCCAGTGAGTTCTGCTGCTTCAGCGCCACAATCCCCCTGTCCGGAGACGGCTCGGTCCTGCCCAGCGGGGGAGCGGGTCGGGCTGGAGGGGGCACGGTGCTCAGGGCAGTCCTCTCCCGCCCTGGAGCGCTTGTGCGGCGGGCAGCCCGAGTCAGATTCCCGCCCCGGACTGGCGCTCCGCTTCTGACTGTCGGGCAGGTTAGAGCTGTCCGAGGCTGAACTCATGTTAAACAACAAAAAAACTCCGAGCGGAGGAGAATAATCGCTTTAATCGCCTTTAAACGATTAAAACTGCGATTAAAACGGCGATTATCCAAACATCAGCCCGCGCGGCCTAGCTTAGCAGAGTGCTAACTCCCACAACTACCCCCGATTCTCCCGGATTACTGCGGCTGTCGGTCCAGTTTATGTCTCAGAAAAATGAAGAAACACTCTTACTCTAGACCATGACATTCCCGAAGCCCAAGAAATCCCCAGAACCCAGAAATCCCGCATAATTCCCCCGTCTGCGCCATCCGTTCGGAGCTGCGCCGCGTTCACACGGAGCAGCAAAACAAAGAACCTGATTGGTCAAAGAGCACCGCGCAAAACCCGTCCAGCCAATCAGAGAGCAGAACAAGCTTGATTCAAACAGCGTCACTGCGCGGCTATTGGGTATCTGAATAAACTTTGATCATTAATTCTGATCATTAGTTCCGATCATTCATTCTGATAATTAACTCTCAGTTTAAATGAATAACAATTTCTGCTCCGGTAATTGAACCTGCCTGGTTTTAGGTGTGTATAGAACAAAAAAAACTTAAATTAAACACATATAATGATGTACATGCAGGGATATTTTAATGGTATTTACCTGTACTGTGTGTTTTATTTAAATGTGATTCCCCACAGTGGAAGTATTAAAGTTCTGCTGAAAATATGCCCTCCTCCATGTCATTTGACCTATCAGTGGTTCTCCCTCTCCTGCAGGTCTGATTCTGTTCAGTTATGCAACTAAAGCGGAGAGAAGATTCTACTGAAGATGATAAAATTACAGATTACAACATAAACACCCTCAATATCATCCAAACAACCAAAACTAATGTGTGTGAAATGCTGATATTTCTTATAATTTTGATACACAGCTTAAACAACCTAAATACATAAATGAATACATATGCAGCATGATCCTTGTAACTTAAAGTTTTTATTTATCAAAAGATCACTGAAATTCCATTAATATTACTCACAGAAACAGACCGTAGTATAGGATGCTCTTAATACAGAACGTGGCGCTAAATTAATAGTTTAATAGCTTAGTTTACGCCTCTTTGGCTCAGAGAGTCAAAGCTAACTAAAAATCATAAAAGCACTAAAATATCAACTAAAAGACACATGGTGAGGTTTTCTTGGTTACTCAGAATGTCGAACAAAACAGGGAATAGTGTGCCATCCAACTCATATCTTGGTCCCTAGAGAAAATAAGATATATTATATTATATATCATATTAGCCAGAATTTAGTTTATTCTTATAATAAAAAATACTATACTACAAGGTAATAAAACATATATTACATGTACAATGGGACCAAAAGTCTGAGCCCACACTGAAAATCTGGACTTATTTCCTGTAAAAGTGTAAATAAAGAGCAGAACGTTTGAGAAAGGGTGAAAATATGAGTGAGAGAAAAGCTGTGATCAGTAAAATGAAGATCTTTCAGATTCTGAACTGATTCTGTTTAAACTGAAATGAATCTGAGACTCAGACCACCTTAAGACCTTCAGACAGAGAGATCAGTGTGTGTGAGTCTCCTCCCTTTCGCTAAAGTGTGTGATCAGACGACTCTCAGGTGGATCTGATCTGATCATCAGAGGTTCTGAACAAACCTGTGGAGTTCAAGTTTCACACACTCTGCTCTTCACACACACAGTCTGATAAAGAGTCTGATCACACACTCTACTCTTCACACACACTGTCTGATAAAGGGTCTGATCACACACTACTCTTCACACACACTGTCTGATAAAGAGTCTGATCACACACTCTGCTCTTCACACACACTGTCTGATAAAGAGT
>JBBIGA010038029.1:0-13532 GCA_037576975.1 Alestes dentex
GGGACATATATTGTATAACTTAAAAAAAACGCTGTTATTTTATCAACTTACCGCTGAAATGGCATCACAAACAGCAACAGATCTCAACGTGATCCAACGGCGTGTAACTGCTGTTTGGAACTTTAGAGGCTCCCCATAACCCGGAAGTAGGCCGGAAGTACCGCCCCCGTTGCTTACAACGGGACCCTATGGAAGTGTCGCCACTCTGTTTTCTCTACCGCTCTGGTTGTGGCTAATGGGTGTGTAGTAATTTTGCATCATTAGAGTAACATCTTTAGATGTCATGCCAGCCATTAACAATAAAAATATCACTATTGCCAACCCTTGTTGTCTATGTACAATAGGGCATGTAGTGAACAAAGAGTTTATTTGAAGTCTCAGTATCCATGGCACAGTAACAAAGAGTTCCACTGAGAGGAACTGGAGTCCCAGTGTCTTTTTCTGTTGGGGGAGAAAATAAGATTTTCAACTTTCTCCCTTTCAGGTCTAATTCAGTCTGACAGAAACAGGCCTTTTGAGCCAGAGAACCATGTTATGTTTTACTCTTGAGGTGGAATAAATGGTGGCTCTGTATCAGGAGTTCTGATCCCTGCTACAGCCCCAAATCAGAAAAAGTTAGGACTATATGGAAAAGGCACATTTTATAATATGATTAGGGATGCACCGGAAATTCGGCCACCGAATTTTTTTTAACGCGACCGAAACAGTGACGAGGCAATGATGAGGCACCTGCAGCCTGCACACGCCATCTTGGATTAGACTTGGTCCGTTTCAGCCCTTAAAGCGAACTCAGATCGATTAGGCAGCATTTTTTTGCGTATATGTGAACACGCCAAACGAGCTCAGACCCTCTGAAACGAACCGAAGGTTCGCTTTGAGTCCGCGGCCCGGTTAGGTTAACTCGCGCCTTTTGAAAAACAGCGCTCAGAGTTCGCTTCGACTGTTTTGGCCCTGTAGGCTTGCGGTACGTAGATCACGTGGGAAACCATATATGTCTATGCGGGAAAAAAAAAACAAAAATAAGTAAATAAACGAAAAAATACGAATAAACGAATAAATGATCATTTGTCAAGATCAAATGTCAAGATCAAGTTTCTCTACCAAGCTGCTCAGACTGAAAGCATTCTTGCTCTCCATCAGCTGAAGAACAATCTTTGTGGAAAATGCAGAAGTTTGGTAAAGCTTTTAACCATGTACTCTTATGTAGAAAAAAAATCCCAAGAATGGTGAACATGAAGAGACAGCGACGGCAGGTTGGATAAGGAACTTAAAGTGTGAACAGAAAAACAACTGAGACCCCATCTGAGCTGAAGTGGAGCAGAAAGAGAACCGAGTCCCCTTTAAAACGAACTCTCACTGTGAACAGAAAAAGAACTGAGTCCCCTTTCTGTTGGTCCACTTTTTGTACCACTTCTAGAGGACTGAGTTCTATTCCTCTAATTTGTTCACGCACTTCGTTCAGAATATTAAAATGCACTTGAATTCACTAGTTTTATGAGAGAAGATATTAATTGTATAATATTTCAGCTATCTTGCTTTTAGGCTATTCATGAGTGGGGCCAAGTAAAATATTTTATTTCAAATTTTACTTTATATTGTGCATTGTTTGAATGCTAAATAAATATTTTCATAGTTTTGTAACAGATATATTATTTTAATAATTTAATAATTATAATTTCTTTCAGTTTTCGGTTTCGGTTTTCAGCCAAGTGTTTCTTCATTTTCGGTTTTCGGTTTCGGTCCAAAAAATGATTTCGGTGCATCCCTAATAATGATATACATAATTATGTTATGCACTGTTGAGGGAGAAATATGCAAATCCCTTCCAATTTTTCTAAGAGGAACATTGTTTTTTAACATTTCAATATTTTTCTCGTGCATTTGTTGAAAAACTGGAGATCCTCCACCCATCTTTGCTCTTCAAAGGCTCATCCGTTCGTGGATACTGCTTTTGTACCAAATTATGATTACCATCATCTGTTGACATCACCTGAAATCATATCCATTTTTTTTTACCAGCCCTCAATTATCTCCATCACAACTTATTTTTGGAATTTTTCAGGCCTAAAATGCAGGAACGGGTGTATATTAACAAATGAAATTAAGCTGACCAGACAAATCATGAAATATGAAATAAATGTCAAAAGTAAATGTAAGTAAATTTAAGAATAACTGGACTTTCTAAACTACATTTTCCACATCGTCCCGACGTTCTCTGATTTTGGGTTGTAAAACACCTGTTATTTTACTTTAATTCAGCCCCAATCTAACCCATGCGGTGTAGCTCTGCTACTCAGGTGTTCCTGAGGACCTTGATTAGCTGGATGATGGGCGCTTGATTACTATCAGAAGAGAAAAGCACACCTTTACTTTCCTCTGAAACAAACATGTCACTTCTCCTTTTGTCCACCAGGTGTCAGTACTAAACCATTACGAAGAAACCCTTAGCCAACGGAACACTTGAATCCTGGCTTTCCAACTGGTACCTAACAAACAAGAACAATGTGATGGTGTTTTTCATAATATAGACATTGTTCAGTCCACTTCATGCCATGCATATTTTTCAGTCTGCCAGCACTAACCACTGCTATTTTCCATGGAGTTGAAATACGGCACCCACGTCCCAGATGGCTGGCCACAGGAGAGAAACACAAGAACAAATGGCTGTCATGTTAACATATAACTCTAAAGAAAACATGCCCAGGGCATCAGACCTCCTCTGCTCAGCAGTTTACTTACCAAGGCCAAAGAGTCCTGCACACCACAATTTAGCACTCACGCATAGGTGGCATACACAGGTGTGTACAATGTTTAAAAGTAAAGTGGCCCCTTATAGTCACACGTGAACACACCCCAGCGGAAGACGCAGTGTGAGGAATGTGAAATTCTTTCTCTGCGTTTAACCATTTCACCAAGTGAAGCTGCGGGCAGCCAGGAACACAGCACCCAGGGAGCAGTGTGTGGGGATGGTACCTTGCTTAAGAGTATGTCACCCACAACCTTGTGATTGCAGGGGCAACTCCCTAACCACCAGGCCACCAGCTGTACCACTAAGAGACCACTAATACGTGCTTGACATTATGGCTGGGCAGAGACATTTAGAGGCACAGGAGCCTTTGGGAGGGTGGCGACACAAAACCAACGTTTTTGTTAACTGTGGGCACTTGCCAAAAGGGCATTATGTTCAAGGGGCAGGTGCACCTAAAACCCCTCCTCTGCACATGCCTGCTTTACATTACTATCAGTGTGTAAGAAGTAATCTCTGTTGTGATGTCTACAGTATGGAAAGGTTTAAACACGCAGACAAAAGGTAAAATAATTATTACACATCCTCTACAGGGAACAAACTACATACCACACTTTGCAGTGTTTAGTGATTTTTAGTGACTAGTGATTTGTATGTATTTGCAGAACTTAACATACTGGAAGAAAAATAAACTCAAAATCTGAAATGCGTATATAAAATATAAAAATGTAATTGTGCATTAAAATGGGCAGAAGATTGTTCTTCGTAAAGCATTCTTAAAGTAAAAAAAAAACATTTGACCTGGGATGCCCAAACCTTTGTGTGTCTGTAATATTAAAAAGAAACAGAAAGAATAAAACTTTTTACAAACTCTATCAGCAGTGAGAAAATATATTGCTTGCCTAGTCACTAGATTTATGCTTGCTACCAATTTTACATGTTTAACGGGCCCGTTAGAATATTTCTTCACAATAAATATGAACAGAAATTCAAACAAAAATACTTCATAAAAAATCATAATAGAAGTGATATTACACCATTATTATAACATACATAAATCAGAAACAACATTACAGGTGAAGTAAATGACATTGATTAACAGTGGCACCTTTCAAGGTGTGGGATATTTTAGGCCGCAGATGAACAGTCAGTTCTTGAAGCTGATGTGTAAGAAATGATCTGAGTGACTTTGACAAGGCCCATGGCCAGGTGACTGGGACAGAGTGTCTCCAAAACAGCAGGTCTTGTGGGGTGTTCCCAGTATGCACTTACCTACCAAAAGTGGTCCAAGGAAGGACAACCAGTGACAGGATACATTTCCAAAGCTCACTGATGCATGAGAGCGAATGCTAGTGCATCTGGTCTGATCCCAGAGGTACTGTAGCACAAATTGCTGAAAAGTTCATGCTGGCTATGATATAAAGGTGTCAGAACACACAGTGCAATATTGTGTATGGGACTGCATGACCATCAGAAATTGACCCTGAAGCAACGGAATAAGTTGGACTGATCTAATGTGAATAGATACACCTGTGGATGCGCTGGGACACATCATCAGTGATGTTTCCTGAGATCCTTGGGTGTTTCGGGTCTCTCAACACCCTCCCTCAGGCGACCCAGCCAGGGCTGATCAGACCCCGACTTTGCGTTGGCCCACGTTTCGGACATTTTAGTCCAAATGCACCTAGAGGCTCTTTCTGCAGCCTCTGTGGTGGACTTGATAGCCTTCCTCCTTGCGGCTCCTGTGAGGTGTAGGTTTTACATAGGGAGCGGGCTGCAAAGCCTCGACACCCCACCTGAAAGTAGGCTGGCTGCTGGTGTTGGCTGTGTCCGTGGCTTCTCTCCAGCTTTCACGAAAGGTACTGCCCTCTGGCTGCGGGTGTGTCTGTTGTTGTCCACTGCAGTAGATATAGCCTCGGCCACTGTCTTCAGCACCTGGTCATGGCGCCAGTGATAACGTCCTTCTCCGAGGGCTGCTGGGCAGCTGCTAAGGATGTGTTCCAATGTGCCCCTTCCTGGGCACTGAGGACATGTTGGAAGATCACTCTTTCCCAGACGTGCGGGTTGGCTGGGCTTGGGAGCACATCGTACACAGCTTGGACCATGAACTTGATATGCTGTGGCTCTGCCTTCCAGATGTCATTCCAGGTCAGCTTCCTCTCCAGTACTCCTTCCCACCTTGTTGATGCTCCCTGCTGCCACATGCTCACTATCCTGCTGGTCCTCACCTCCTCAACTCCTGCCTGCACCTCCTCCAGGACAAGGTGGCGTCTGTCCTTTCCCTGGGCCAGGTCGCACCATGGCTGTGGAAAGGCCCCCAGCCCTGCTTGTCTGACGGCCACCATGCCCAACAAAGTCCTGTGCCTTAGTCAAGATTCTGCAAGCTCCAGCTGAAGCTCTGAACTTCCTGCCAGTCCTCACCACAATGCCTGCTTATGCAACTCTGGAATCACTAGATTCTCGATAGGAAAGTGCCTCTCTTGTGCGAGAAACTCTGAATTCCTCCTCCAGGCTGCTAAAAGGAAGCTGGAGTTTGTTGCTCTTGCCGTACAGTGCTGCACTAGTAAGACTGCGTGGCAGGCCCAGCCATTTTCGGAGGAACGAGCTGATCTTTCTCTCCAGGGTCTCCACAGAAGACATCGTCAACTCATACACCAACAGCGGCCAGAGGGTGCGGGGCAGAATGCCATGTTGGTATAACCTCGCCTTGAACCTGCCGGGAAGGCCAGACTTGTCCACTGTGGACAACCAGGCTTAAAGCTTCTTGAGAGTAATTTAGACTGATGCTGTGTCTCTGAGGCTGCAGTCAAAAACCTTGCCCAGGCTTGTGACTGGTTTCTCAGTGATAGTAGGTATCATCACACCATCCACAAAGAAGCAGAACTTATCCTCCACTTTCCCTCTCCTCAGGACCATGGACCTAGATTTAGTTGGTTTAAAGCTCATCCTAGGCCAGCAGATGAGCTTTTCCAGGCCCTGAAGGATCCACCGGCATCCGGGCACTGATGTAGTGGTAACCGTCAGGTAGTCTGTAAAGGCTCGAATAGGGGCCTGTTGAATTCCAGACTTGGACAGGGGGCCTCTACATTCCGTCTCAGCTGCCTTCACCAACATACTCATGGCAAGGGCAAACAGGATAACTGAGATTGTACAACCAGTTATAATCCCTTTCTAGAGCTGATGCCAGTTGGATGTCATGCTTCCTGTTGTAAGACCTTGCCCTCCACACTGAGAAGTGAGATGGATCGGAACTGCTCCAGCCTGGTTGAGTTCTCCTCCTTAGGTATCCAGACACCCTCAGCCTGTCTCCATTGGTCTGCAATGGCCCCCCTACGCCAAATCACTTGCAGCAACCTCCATAAGATTCTGAGGAGGTGTGGGCAGCTTACAGGGTACTCCACTGGGCCCTGGAGTGGAGCTGGCTCTGGCTGCTGTTACCACCTCCTGGACTTCCTTCCAAGTTGGTTCTGAGATGTTAAACTCCACTGTAGGGGTTGGGATGACCCTGAGGGCTTTCTGTGGTCCAAGCTCTTGCTCTCTGTCTGGGTTGCTGAGGGTGTTGTGCAGGAAGTTGTCCACCTCCTCCTGGGAGCACTCAAGACCCCTGCTACGTTTCTGTCCTAACAACCGCTTAGTAAAACCAAAAGGGTTGGCTAAGAAGGAACTTCGCTTCCTGGCTCTCTCCACACTCTGTCTCCTGTGCCATTCAGCTCTACATAGGGTCTTGAGCTTCTTCCGAATGGTGTGTTGGAGCTCCGCAAGAGGTGGCTTATCCTCCTCATCTGCCACTTCTGGTCTCAAAGAGGTTGGTGTAACATACTCTGGGAACTTGAGCTGGCTGCCCTAAGTCGTATTTTTGTTTGCATCATGTGGACAGCTGGGTTTATGTGTTTTGCTTACCTGGGATAAAGATGGCATCAGGATCCACTATGGGAAGAAGGCAAGCTGGCGAAGGCAGTGTGATGCTCTGGGCAATGTTCTGCTGGGCAACCTTGGGTATTGGCATTCATGTGGATGTTACTTTGACATGTACCACCTACCCAAACATTGTTGCAGACCAAGTACACCCCTTCATGGCAACGGTACCCTCTTAAGTGCAGTGGCCTCTTTCAGCAGGATAATGCTCCCTGCCACTCTGCACAAATTCTTCAGGAATGGTTAGAGGACATGTTGACTTGATCTCCATATTCCCCAGATCCAAGTTCATTCAAACATATGTGGAATATGCTGGACGAACTAGACCCCACTTCTCACTTTACAGAACGTGAAGGGTCTGCTGCTAATGTTACGCCCCTAAAGGATGGGGAGAAAAGATCACAAGAGTGGTGTTTCCTCACCGATAACTTATACTCAAGTCATATTCAAACATGACACCAGATTTTACAGTAATAATAATAATAATAATAATAATAATAATAATAATACACATTTGCATGTTCTCCCTGTGACCGCGTCGGTTTCCTCCGGGAGCTCCAGTTTCCTCCCACCGCCAAAAACATGCATGCATTGGGGATAGGTCACACTAAATTGTCTCTAGGTGTGAGTGTGAATGGTTGTCTGTCTCTGTATGTGGCCCTGTCTCTGTATGTGGCCCAGCCATCACTCCTGCAATTTTGTTAAAGCTAATAGCTAAAGCTAAAAGGGTAGGAACTTCAGAGTAGGACCTTCCTCTTCCTCTTGACAGCAGTTTGGCTCGTGCCGAAACTCTCTCTGACGGGTCGCCATGTCACATTGGGTGCTCGCAAAAAAGCACAGTCAGTCTTACGCTCTCACTCACTCAGTCACTCTTTCACTCTCAAGACTTATGCATACATAAACACACACACACACACACACACACACATATACACACACTGGGCCATGACTGGACCCTGATTCATGCCAGATCCTGTCTCTTCCTTTTCCCTTTGTCCTCTCTCCTCATGTGTAGGCCCAGGCCAGTTAGACCACTTGCCAGCAGGACAGTGTAATGTAGCCAAACATCTTCCAGTTCCGTAGCTTTCCCTGAGGTTGACAGATGCATTAGCTGAGAATCCTCATTAGCCGTGCGCTGCGTGTGAGCGGGGTACACAGGGAAATGGCACTGTCGCTGTCACTCAAGCTCACTGTTGCCCTGTGTGTGACATTCTGAGGACAGGGTCAGGGATAATTTGTTGCGTCTCGAATGCTACTCCAATAACCGGCAGCGAAGATGGAATGATGACTGAGAAACTCATCCATTTCATTTGCTTGAGACACATATTTATTATGGTTTGTCTACGCTCACACATCCATCCTAATCCCGTTATTCAGTACAATGAGGGACACTGAAGAAAGGGACGGGACTTGTCAGAGTTAGTGTGAGTATGTATAAATAGAACTCACATTTTCTTGTTCAGAATATATCAGGTGACTAATATGATATCACACTAAATACTTGCAACATACTTGAAGGGGAATTAAAGAAAAGTAAAGTAAAGAAAAGTACATTCAAGTGGCCTATTATGACCTAAAATCAGAATTTAACACATTATTTTGTCGTGTTATATAGTATTCAGCAGCCCAGCACTGCATTCCTTCATCAGTATAATGGAATGAATGATTTCAAAAATCCATCTCAAATCAGTTAAAGTTCCTTAAAATTTCTTTCCACCTCCAAGATGCATCATCAGAAGGGGGGGTTCCCAGTCTTTAAAACAGTACATCTCTTGAAACTGTACTATACTACATTTTTATTTTAGGCATCACCATAATCTCCCAATATTGCCGTGGACTTGACTCTGTAGGTGTTGGTGTTACTGCCCCTCAGTGCACACTCTATTGATGAACTTGGCAACATGGCAGCGAAAAAGAACACAATAATGCTCTATCCTTACTCGTTCTCTTTTCTATTCAACCTCAGTTGCCTTCAGATTGCTCTGCTTGAGGACTCCCAAACATTTTACCTATACCACTAACCATGGAGGAGCCTTAACTTAAACACATGCTGACAGCATGCCCTGATGGTCTTCACACTGAATTACATCACTTCATGTGTGAATGAATATTAATGGTCGAAATGTCAGTGACTATAAGGCACTTTTGAAGAGAGGCACATACTGGAGTGCTGTAATTTCAGAATTCAGCAATGGGTGGCAGTCTATTGCTTTGATGCTTTTCTCAAAGTGCTCTGTGTGTGTGTGTGTGTGTGTGTGTGTGTGTGTGTGTGTGATGACTGATGAAGTCAGTCCTCCCCACTTTTTAGTTCAGAATTTTTTTGTGTGTGCGATAGTGAAGTACAATGGTCTAGCTGCCTTGCTTGCTTCTAAATTAGTTCATCTTTTGCTTTGTGCATTCCATAGCCCAGCTTTTAGTCCTTCATGAGCGACGACAGTCAAAAGCTTGTGCTCAAAAGTAGGCTTACAATGCACAAGGTCTTTGCTGCCGTAAGTGCACAAGATGCAAAACAAACAGAGCATTGGAAAAAAAGAAGAGATGAATGCCCTAGGCATTAGACATCACAGTTCCTCGGCGCAACAGTTTTCTACCAAGGCCAAAGAGTCCAGCAGAACACACTCTCTCAGGATTACTGTCTCAGTGCTAGTAAACAGACAGCAAATCCCCACCAGTAGATCCTGAATGGTCTTGAAGATCACACAGTCCGTGATCCTTAAAATACCCAATCATTTATGTTATGAGCACATGGACCTCAGTGAAATCTGTTAGGAGGATCTGACATGAATAAATTGATTAGTCTACTTATTTGAACATGTTGTAGAACTTAAATTTACTTTGCTATACCAGTCTACAGCAGTCCTATGGGTTAAAGATGATCACAAATGATCAAGACGATCACCAGTTGGTACAATAACTAATAACTAAGCATAGTCGTAACCATAAAAAAATATATAACATTTCCACAAAAAAAGAAAAATGTAAAGAAAAAACGTGTCTAATGTGCTTTAATGCTGCCGATTCTGTCCGCTTTAAAAAGTGTAGCATTTTGTATTACAGAGAGTTATAAAACTGTAGCAATGTTACGTTCAGCTTGACTTTTCAGTTTTTCCTGATTTTCCCTGAATGCAGTTTTGTTCAGTAAATCTGGAAAACATCTCACAGCTCATCTTGTTTGCTGATTTGTATTCTGGTCGCTTCTGATGATATCCAGTTTGTTTAACATTAAGTCAGTTGTTCTGCCTCACAGCTGCTGACTGAAGAGTTTACTTAGCGCAGACCACAGGATAGGAGTTTGATTTACACCTCTTCAGAATCTGACAAAACAGGTGGCAGTGTGGAATGTAGCCTTTTGTTTTTGGTTTTGCAAAAGCTAAAATAGAAAATTATTAACAGCAAGCTATGTAAAGCAAGTCATTATCAATTGGTTCTTAGCGCACTGATGAATTTATTATCAGGTTGCCCCATCAGACCTAACTAACTATATATGTAGATTATTGATGATGTCACTATGTACATAGTGAAGTAAGATAAAGCCACTGGACTGCCATATTGGTACTCTTTCTCACTAGATCATCATTTAACTACGTCTCGATTGACCAGCTTGCAGGTAGCCCAGACATCTCATCTAAGAAGCTACATCACAAACATTAAGAGTGAAGTTTCATTCAAAAACAGAAAGTAAAGAATACGTTCCATGTATGTGTTCTGCTTCAAGTGTCCTCGCTTATAATATAAGATCCCAGTCGTAGTCAAATTCACAGTCATATGTTGAGCAGTCATTACTAATCCAGTATAATATAATATAACATAATATAATATACAGACACACATATACACACACCATATATATCTAAATTTATCTGTATATCTGTATATATGTAAATATACGTAAATAGATGTATATATGTGTAAAATTAGATCAATTTTTGTTGATTTTTTATTTTATTTTATTTTTTTTTTGTCTTTTTACCATTTTAAAATACCAGTTGCTCTTCACGTTATGTTAACGTTTCATGATTAATGGACCACCAGGAGTGGTTACTTTGTTAAAAAAAGAGAAAAACACTTACATTTAAGAAGTTAAGAAGTTAAGTTTCTTTCTCCTGAAGTTACCACTTTTAGGATTTACGATTTTGTTCTGACAGTAACAATACATGCCTATATAAAATATTTCTTTAAGGCACAGTAACAAAAACAGCCTGCTTAGTTTTAAGGGACAATAAAGAAAAATGATTATAAATTTGACTTCATAAACTTGCACAAATACAATAAATGCACCTGGTACCATAATGTTGGGCCAAATTCAAAACTCATGCTGCATCCTGGAGTCTTGATAGCTGCCAGTAAAATTCAATGCCGCTGACAAACTCCATGTACTCCATTGTTCTGGCGCCACTGAACAAAAGGATTTATTAAACTGTCAACTGTATTGAATGAGGAGCAAGACAGCGAGCAGAACAGTTGTTTAAATTTAGATCAGTAAATCGGGCAGAACCCAGAGCTGGAGAGGTTTTTCTTCAGTGTTTTCATACTGAGCATAGGCTAATTCGACAGCGGAAGAACACAGTAGCAGACCGGAGGCAGGGGCTGGAAAAAGCTGGCGGAGGTTTTGCGTGAGCAAGGGAGAGAAAAAAAAAGGAGGAAGAAAAGTGTTAAAAAAAAAAACGAGGCTCTTCTCTGTGAGAAATGCGGGCTGAATTATTCACTACGCCAATGGCTCCAGTCCGATTAGAAGGCCATTCAATCTTATGAAGTCATATATCTCATTTCATACTCCAGGCCTAAACTGCAGGGGGGCAGATTTGGATGAAAAAGGATGTAAAAATGTACTAGGTAGGCGTACTAAGGGAATGGAAAATGAACCTTTGCTGGGATATGGTCCTCACTTCCAATATATCTATTGAGAGCAGCCTGATGTCAGTGTCTCTGGACTGAACTGGACTGGGTTGCGTGGTAATTTGAGGTGAGGTTATCAAAAACATGACTCCGCTTACTTTCTAATTGTCTCCCTCAAAACATTTCTACCATCCCTTCAGTGTGAGTAACAGGATGTAATGAAGACTCTTAAAGCTCTTTTAACAAGCTTTTGTTAATGTGAGTGAGAGCGTGACTCCATGGTAACTGCACACTGTCTCACAGCTAGTGCGCTAACTTTAGCATCCGAACATCCTTGAACGAAGAGATGGACGTGGGCGAAGTGACACAGCAAGCCAGGAAATTCACTGCGGAGTTCGCCTCACAAACTGGCTTCTGGCTTCTTGTCGGACCATTTCCGGTGAGAGAGAGAGAGAGAGAGAGAGAGAGAGAGAGAGAGAGAGAGAGAGATTTGATAGAGTGAATGCCAGAGTGAAATTGCAGTCATTTTGAAGGTGTTTTCTGTGCAGGCCTACTTAGCTCATTTAACTAATGTGCTAATTACTCAGCAGGTTTAAACGCCCATATCTTACATTTTTCATGTGTTTAATTGTCAGCGCCTTCATTTTCAAATGCAAAAGCATTTATGACGTCAGACACTGATGTTGGACGAGTAGGCCTGGCTCACAATTTCCGTTCCAGTTCATCCCAAAGGTGTTGGATGGAGTTGAGGTTATGACTGTGTGTGGTCCAGTCAAGTTCTTCCACACTGAATTCATCCAACCATGTTTTAATGGAACTTGCTTTGTGTACTGGGGCACAGTCATGCTGGAATAGAAAAGGTTCTTCCCCAAACTGTGTCCACAAAGCAATCCGTTTTCCAAAATTTCTTGATATGCTGAAGCATTAAGGTTGCGCTTCACTGGAAGTAAGGGGCCTAGCCCAAACCCTGGAAAACAGGAGTGTCCCAAGACTTTTGTCCATGTAATGCATATCTGAGTTTAAGAACACCTTAAAACTTCAGCTCGAAGGTGTGGAACTAAACTGCTGTATAGGCCAATATTTGTAAATGCATGTTTAGCAACATCACAAAAACGATTCATTCAAAACGCACTTCTTTTGTATCGTATATACTGACTGTAAGAACTGTGCCATGACATCATAATTTTTTTGAGATCAAAAAACAGAGTCCTTTAACTCTTCTTCTTGTACGCTTGATTCCTAATGTTTCATTCAATTGGAAACTAAACTAAAGAGCTCTACTTGAATACTCCACAACAGGGAGTCCAGCACAGATGAGTGTATATTCTGTGCTTTAACACAACACCAACTAAACCCAGTAATTAAATGAATTAGCATTAGCTCTAACAGTTGTGTCTGAGTGGGAAAAATACCAAAGTACCAAACTCAGTTCTCCACCCCTGCTCTACTAACTGATTCTTCACAATACACATCAAGAGGCAGGGGAATATGGAAGCATATTGACATGATGTCAACGTGTTGGAGCACTTTCACTGATATGAAAGCCGATTTGAATTTGATTCCGCTAGCTAATATTAATAGACCACCATATATTCAGTCCATTAGGCTTGGGTTGCAATCAATAAGAACTCTTGATCCGTGCATGTTTTCAAGATGACTGAATTATTTTTGCCACACGTTCAAAGCAGACGTAATTCCCCAATTTCATCCTAAGTCACATAAACAAACTGCCAGGGGATCAGTCGGATCGGGTACGCATATTTATGCATCTGCTTTTATTCTGTGTCACACTGTGACAGTCAGACACAATAATTGCTCAAGAAATATATATATATATTAGGGCATTAATGACTTCAGATTTTTTCAAGTCAACTTATCCATCAAGATAGTCGAAGTCGAGTCGACTAGTCGTGATGACGTCACACACACGCAGCGGAAGAACACAGGTGTCCAACATGGAGCAACTTTTATTAAAGTTTTCTGTAACATTAACAGTCAACATGACAATTAAACTAAACAAAGGCTGATACCTTGA